>VWPW01004536.1:462422-489354 GCA_013389825.1 Crypturellus undulatus | reverse complement strand
CGCCGCCGTGCTGGGGCGCCGCCGTGCTGAGGCGCCGCCGTGCTGGGGCGCCGCCGTGCTGAGGCGCCGCTGCGCTGTTGCCTTCCAGGTTTACACCATCAACTTGGAGTCGCGCTACCTGCTGGTGCAGGGGGTGCCCGCGCTGGGCGTCATGAGGGAGCTGGTGGAGCAGTTCGCGCTGTACGGGGCCATCGAGGAGTACCACGCTCTGGACGAGTACCCGGCCGAGCCGTTCACTGAAGTCTATCTGATAAAGTTCCAGAAGGTGCAGTGCGCCAGGTAGCGTGCAGGGTAGCGTCTGCCCTTGCTTTCTCTCTGCACCGTAATCGTTTGTAATCTGTTACAGTCCTACGGATTTCAGGAGACAACCTCACTTTTGCTGATGCCATTTAACCTTCTTCAGGGTGGCCAAGAAGAAGATGGATGAACGGAGCTTCTTTGGTAGTTTGCTCCATGTGTGCTATGCTCCGGAGTTTGAAACAGTCCAAGAAACGCGGGAGAAGCTGCAGGATAGAAGAAAGTACATAGCAAAAGCAACAAATCAGAGAGGTTTGTGACCAATTTCCTGTGGATCCGTGGAGGGTGGGTTAGAACTGCTCAGAATAAAAGCAAATACTTTGTACAGCTGCTCCAAAAAGGCATTTTAAATGTGCCAGGAGCAGAGACATCTTTCAGTATTTAGAGGGCTCTATATTTCTGATGCATTTCTTAGTCTTTGCTTGATACAAAAATAAAAATGCACAACAAACAATGCATGCTGCATTATTTCATTCCCTTTCCATTCCCTGCTTCACGTGTTACCAGAAATTCCCAAAGCTGGTCAGGAAAATTTGAGGTCCTCTTTTCATCCTTGTTCCAGCTTATTCAAGCAGATCAAAAAAGGAAAAAAGTATTTTAAGGTGACCGCACTGTCAACTTTTAACAAAAAAACTTCTCCAGCTTCTGCATTGGCACCGAGGGAAGCTGAGATTCGGCTGGGTTTGCAGCACAGGCAGAGGGGCTGCAACACTGAGAGCTCCAAGGCAGCCCTTAAGCAGGGGCAAGTTAAGATACACGCAAACTGCAGGGAACAGGCTTCTGGTGCTTCTATACTGTGATATAATTGTAGATGACCATAGTTAAAAAGTGCTAAAATCACTGATTTTTAGCATCAGAATATTGGATTTCTGATGTTTCAAAATATGGGCCGTGTCTCTTGGAATCATAACTGGAGGTAAAAATTAGAACTACCCCCACCTTATTTTCAAAACTGCTGATATGTTGCTGCTCGGGCTTTCCTCATAAACAAGTAGACAGTCCAGGCTGGAAAACTTCAGTTTAAAATGGAAAACAAGAATCACTGAAAGGTAACTGGGAATTGTTGGTGTTGCTTCTAAAATTGCTGTGTATTAAGCTGTTTTTCTTATGTGGTAAAACTGGTAATGACAAAAATAGACGAGCTGCATTTTCTTTTATTTTTAAGATCACTTTCTTGCAAAAAGAGCAGAGGGACCTAAGAGGATCATCTCGGCAAACTCTGAGTATGATGGCCAGCAGACTTCTTCAGAATTCCCTGGAGCTGGTAACTGGAATCCAGCTCCTTGCTTTCCGGATTCTCACTTGGTTCCACAAAACAACAGATATCTTTCTGGGAATGGTAATCAGAGCCAGTTTATGCTTCCCCAGAATGCCAGTAACTGTGCTGAAACTTCTGGTTGCTTTGGTCAAACTCAGAACGTTCAAGCAGGATGTTTTCTACCGGTTCCTTCAGCGCAGCACCGAACAGCTCCCTTGGACAATGGAATTGACAGGTTTCTGCCTCGTACAACTCACCTGCAGGAGCGTAAGAGGAGGAGGGAGGAAAGTAACAGATCTGCCCTCCTGGGAACATACATGGACAGCATGGAAGTCCCTTTTGGTCCGCAGCTCCCGGCAGTTCCCAAGGTGGATATGGATGATGATTCATTGAATACTTCAGCTGCCTTAATTCGAAGTAAGCTGAAGCAGGTATGGATTCTGAAACTTGGGGTATTTTTCACTGTGAAACATTTATATTCTGTGCTTTTTGTCTGTAAAAACAAAGACCCTAAGATATCCTCATCCAGTATTACCAGCTCATTTGAACTTAAAAGGCAGTGTTTTGCCTATTTAACTCATCATGCTGAATGTTACCTAGCCATCCTACTCCATATCTCTTACATCATTGCCAGTTTCCAAAAGTATAAATGATAGTGCTTTAGCTTTGAAGGTATCAGAGGATGGTCCTAGATGGTCCTTAGTAAATAACACTTTTTTCACAGGGGAAAGCATGATAATCCTGCAGGTAGTCCTACTGATTCCAGCCTGGTCTTTGTATCTTGGATTTGACTGAAAAACAAGTCAGTTATGACCTTAACAAAATACAGAAGTACAACTACTGTGCTGACACTTTTCATGGTATAAAGTCTTTTGTGGAGGATAGTAATGAACTCATTTGCAGGTCAAACTTGTGCTTATAGTAAGATATTAAGAAGAGTTTTCCTGACTAGAACTCAACTGATGTGAGTGTGAAAACCTTTGGTCAAAGTGACTTTTAAGTATGCTAAACTTTACTTTGAAATCCATCCATGACCATCTGTCCATCAGATAATAATAGTCCATCACCGAGTCTCTGAATTCAGTTTGTGGGTATTGCTAACAGACTTGTGCTTTCTGAGGGTTTCACCTCCTTTATCTCATGTTTAATGCTGTTTGAGGGGGATTGTGGTTTTTTTTTTTTTGTTTGCTTGTTTGTTTTGTTGGAGTTTTTTTGTACTTCTCCCCCCTTTTTACAGTAAATCTCAATACAAACCTAGCTGCAATGATTCATTCCCCCCCCCCCCCCCCCCCCAACCAAAATACGGGATTGGTGACCTAAACTTAACATAAAGAAGGGATAGTTACAGTTTACTAAAAGTAGATTTTTTTTTTTTCTCCCTGTGATCTAGGTGGCAGATTCTGTTTCAAGAACATCTGTGGAAGAGCCCCAGGATAGCACAGCCAAGCCACTTGTAAAGCAAAGAAGAAGAATATAGATACTGCTGGCAGCATCTTCCTATAACCTTCTTTAAAGATATATATATATTTGGGGAGGGAGAGGGGAATGTCAAAAATAAGATTTGTATTGTATTTCACAACACTTCCCTATTCAAATTGTATTTATTTATTTTTTTTCCTGGAGTGAAGAGCTACAGTAATGCTGCTCACATAGCTGGAGCAATATTGTCCTGTGTCTTTATCACAAAAGAACTGTATATAGTGTTAAGCAACCTCTATTTATTCAGAAGTTTTTACAGTAAAGGAATATTAAAGTTCAGAAAGTTTGGAGTTATTCCCGCCTTTATTCCATCAGGAAGAATCATGAAGAAAAAGAATTCTTACAACAGTATTCCAGCACTTGGAGCTACAGATCATGAGTTTCCTGAAAAGTTTTCTTTTCAAATGCCATACTGCTCTGTTAACAAAACAAAAAACAAAACCCAGTAACTAGGGGGTGAAGTTAGTGAGAAAATGCTGCTAAACTGAAAGTCATAAGCAAATAGAGTCCTTAAGCATAAGGAGTATCTTAATTTCCAGTATTATTAAATTAGTGGTGCCAACACTGAAAGATGAGTCAAAATAGTCAAAGACAACTACTTTCCAGTAAGATTTGAACCACAGGTTTACATGATATATGTGCTTTAATTTATGTGTAAAGAGTGGAAATATTCTTGCTGTTCACTTGTAGGCATGGCTGTTTGAAATCTGTTTGTTATGTTTGGGGTTGGAAGGATATGTGACAATGAATATAATGAACAATGAAATTAGAGATCCAGGAAACAGGCTACAGTCCTGCAGGCTGTTGTAATAGAGGGCATGCAGCGTGGAAACGCTAAACAAACCGAACGAGTGCTATGATTCACCAACCTTATTACCAAGGTAAGTAATTTCTCTGTATCTATTACGGAATATTAGTTTTCTGATGAAAATTAAAAAGATTTTCACTTGGAGAGGAAGGGGAAAAAACATCAAAAAAGTATTTAACTTGGGATTTCCCAAGCAGCTTGAAGTCTTGCCAGTCTGCCAAGGGAAGTGTCACATTTTGGCAATGTCCACTCTGCAGGTGGCCAGAGATAACAGAGGCTGCAAGTCGAGGCTTCCAGATTCTCCTGCTCTCCTCCAGCCTGCCAGGGGAGCAAATGAAAACTTGCCTGGTTTTCAGCTGTCTCTTGGGATGCACCTAAGAACCATCACATGTGTTTCAAAATATATATTTTTTGCATCTCTCAAGGCACAATTTAACAGTGTTTAAAATGGAAATGCAGTTCAAATAGTCACATTTGGTGGATTTGTAAAAAGTTACTCTAAATGCAGCAGAAAAACTTCTTAAATTTTTAACCAGTTTGGCTTAATACTGAGGAAATGAGCATGTCCTAAACTAGCATCTTTCATAGAAGCATCTTTCTCTCTTATCATAGAGTTGTTTTATACCCTGTGGTATCAGTTTTTGACTGTTTAAGGAAGAGTTTGTGCCTGTGACGTGTACATAAGAACTCGGCATGTGCATATTTTGGAGGTGAAACACCTTATCAGTTGCAGTCAGGGGCCCCCATGTAATGACACATAATACCAAAATACCTGTGTTCCCTTAATGGTGCCAGAGAAGCTATTTGCATGTTCCTTTTAACTTAAAGCTGGTCTACCTTTATGTCTGGCAAACAGGGTCCAAAGGCTTCTAAGAGAAGATTTTCATCTCTTACAGCTTTTTCGAAGTCCAGAAAAGAAAGCTTGCCATCATGATCATAGTCCTACAAAAGGAGGAAGACGTTTTTACAAAGGATGGTTACTTGGAGTAGCTGTATCTACTAAACAACAAAATTACATGGATTCTATTCCTGGTTAGCAAAAATTAGTAAATTGTTAAGTGTTAACTTGCTTTCTGTATGAGACAGGGATGCATCCACTGTGAAGAATGAAGGGGTAACAGCTGTGGGTCAGCTCGGGTATGCAAAAGGAATGGGCTTGGGAAATGAGAAAGAGCGGGTTAAATAAAAAATCAGGGATTGGAGAACTGATTTGAATAGAGATTTTTGAGCAATGTAGTAAGAGGAGAGGAGATGTTTCTTAACTCCATGGTGAAACACAGTCCCTGGCTAATTTTAGTGTTGAGACAAGTTTTATAGGAATAAAACTTGAGGAATATATTAACCACATTAAATATTCTAATTATAAAATACTTGAAAAGTTCACTTGATAATAAAGTCACTGGAAATGCCCCCTAACACTGGAATGAATATAGATTAATTTTTGGAATTATCTGCTTTTGCTTGGATGGGGCATATGTGTGTGTATGCACACACATGCACATATGTGCCTTAATGTATACATAAAAATTCATAATACACTGACATAATGAAGTAGAGTTTTGTGTCAGGATACAGGATTGCGACTCATTAGATACGGATTATGTTTCTGTGTTTCCTTAGAAAACTTGTTTATCTGAAGTACTTACCCAGATCTGTGCCCCAAAATCCTACAGTAAAGCAGTTAACTTTTATTTATTTATTTATTGCTCTAAGGTTCAATTAACAGATACTTGAAAGACACTCAAGTATCAGAATGGAAAGTTACTTACCATTTTCTTCAGTGTTATGTCCACTAAGTCCTTAATTCCCTCATCAGGATCTTCTTCTGATGGCTGTTTCAGCAGGCTATCTTTCAGCATATGAAACATTTCATCTCGTGAAATGTATCCATCACCATTCAGATCATAAACTTCAAAGCAGTCTTTTCAAAAGATAACTCAATTAAAATTTCATGCAAGCTGTATCATTCACCATTAAAGCTGTTAGAAAATATAAATTGTGCTTTATACCAAGTTTTAGTCAGATTCACCATGTATGTAAGATTTATATTTAATTTATATATCATATTTTGTTACAGTCAGTTAACTCCTACTTATCCTTCAGAGTTAAAATCTATTTCTGTTTAGATATGTAATATACTATACAAGCTTCAGTTTACAGAAGACTTAATTTCTTTAGGGGTAATTATTTAGATAAACAGAGGTTCTACTTCAGAAGCCTGACTTTCTAAGGGTGGCATAAAGTGTTCATAGTGGAGGGACTCTGAACCTACAAAATGTGTCCGGGAAGTTCAGAAACTAGATTAGAAAAGTAGAGTGAAAAAGAAGAACGAGCTATCCTGACACAGAAAGGACAAGTATCCTTTAATGCAAAGGGAAAATTTCTGTAACACAAAGCTTGAACATCTTGGTAATTTCTCTTCTATTTTTTTCTTTCTCTCTGGGAGAACAAACTGACTACATTAAATTCAACTTTTTTTTTTCTTTAAATCTTAGCTTTTGGAATACAGAGGTTTTCTCTTACCAAAGGCCACACGGAAAGAATCTGTACCTGCATACATTTTTAACCATTTATCCCAGACAGCATTTCTATTGTATTGCACACCAGTATTCCTGAACAGTTACATCTGCTTATTTCTGCAGATGTATATCCTGCGTAATGTACACACTTCGCATTTTATTGCATGTGGCTATGCTGATGTGCTGAGTTACATCTGAAAGAAAACCTCCTAGTGCTGTGATATCCCAAGCTTTCTTCCTGTGCAATGCTTTATTATGCATTTATATATGCATAATATGCATATGCATTAGGGAGACAGGAAACAATGCTCTAATTCCTCCTTTTTCCATCATATCTTATTTTTTTTAAATTCTGGACTTCTTGCAATCTTTCTCTTCCGTCTTTCTGTTACTCTGGATGTTCTGATGATCATCTTGCTAACAGACTCACAATTTTCACTGTGCTTCCAAGCTGAAAAAGTGTTGCAACTTTTGCTGTATCCTCAGCTTGCCAGTGACTGAATGGTGACGTGGGTCTTGCTTGGCTTGAGGAGACTGGATTATTAACCCAATATCAGCTTTGAGTTGCATCCACTTATTTCTAACTTGTGCATGAATATGGAAAGATGCATTTTATCAAAACTATATACTGTAGAAGAAACTTCAGTGCAAAAGACAGATTTGCTTTGTCAGTGATAAATTAAGGTGGCAGCTATGCTAACAGCAGTTTGCACACATTTATCTCGGAGGAGCCATTTCAGAACTCAGCTCTGTGATGCTGTTACCTACAGAGGAAAACTCATGAATTACCAAATACCTTACAAGTGAAGAATAAATAATTATTAAAGCAAAGTGCAGTGTAATAACAATAGATTCAGTGATCTACTTCTAAATACTGGCATGCAGAGAAGCCTTACATTTAATCTTTTCTTCTAACGTCCCCCGGAGAAATACTGACAAGCCTTCCACCCACTCCACCACACTGATGCAGCTATCGTTGTCTTTATCAAAGGCACGGAACACTGAGGAACGTATTGGGTAAGAATTTAATCGATGTAATAAGGAATGCAAAGCAGTCTTTTCTTGAAATCAGCAAAAATATGAGCACTTCTTTCTCTAAAGCTCTTTCTTTGCTTCAAAGTATGATTAAGGAAAACCCACCCCTCAATCTATTTGATCTACCACTCTGGCATTCCACAGNGAAATCAGCAAAAATATGAGCACTTCTTTCTCTAAAGCTCTTTCTTTGCTTCAAAGTATGATTAAGTCATAACAAAGAAGGAAAACCCACCCCTCAGTCTATTTGATCTACCACTCTGGGATTCCACAGTCCTGCTGGGATAAGCCACTTGGATCTGCTGCTTTTCTGATGTACACAACTACAGCATCTATGCTTTCACAATGATATAAACCAAATAACCTGCATTATGGAATATTTGCATATAATAGAAGATTTTAATTACTACACTTCATCTCAGAAAATCTTGGAGAAAAATAATCCTACGAGTAACGCACAAAGTTTATTTCAAATATATCAAGATAAACCACCTTTTTACTCATACCAAACATCTTTTTTTCCTCCCTCTTCCCTGTAGTAAGAAATGTAACCTTGCAAATTCAGTATCAGCACAGCCTGTAAAATAGTAATTAAAATCCAAGGTATAATGCATGGAAACATCAGGTAACATCAATTACTAAGGAGCATTATATAATGTTAATTGGTTAGCTGGTTACAGGAACACCTGAACATAGAAAGACGAAATACTGTGCACACAGGAGCCAGATATTTCAGAACTGAAAATAACAGGTTTGCCCCTTTGCCATTATAAATAAGCCCCCTTTGTATGTAAGCATCATGATAATCTTTAGGGATGGGTCCTTGTAAAATGTTTTCTAAGAGATACTTGCCTTGCTGCATAAAGTGACATTCTCATTTAAATACATGCCCTGCTAGAAGAATGGAGAAAGCTGGGCCAAGTGGTAGCACTTCCTGGCATGAAGCTGAAAGAAGCAGCAGACTCATTCCTTGCCACAGCCTCCACTGGAAAAGAGCTTTTACATCAGAGGGTGTTTGTGATTCTTCCATGGGACTTGCAAATGTGTGCATTTTATGTAGCTTGGAAGATAATATACTCCAAAGTGCTAATGGCAGCCCACTCTTCTCACCTAGCTTCAAGGCCTGAGCAGAACCTGCAGGGCTGCTCCAGGAGCTCAGGACAGACCACGTTTCTGGGACCTGCAAGTGTGGGATAGAGCTATGGACTGGTAGCAATGACCAGAGCTCCCTATGGAATCACCAGGGGGAAAAAGAAAAGTGACACCATGTTGTTCACTTCTGTCACACTGCCAAGGATGGCTGGGATGAAAGCAGCCACACAGGGGCACTACAGCTGCCTCTCTGAACTTCTCCCTCCTGCAGGAGTGTGAGCTGCCTGACACGCAGGAGGAGATATTACATATAAAGTCACCTTTTAATGAGCAGAACTCATGTCTAACTAACTCCTTTGCTGAACTGACACGGATGATTGCTCACTACTTCACTTCAGCTTGCTCCCAAAACTTCTGCAAGAGACTAGAGGGAGATCTGCTGGCTCCCAAAGCTTCCTGTTTTCCCTCTGGTCAACAAGGTACCAATTTTCACCCCTCTGTGACCCATTTGGATGCTGTCTGCAACTGGGCACTCCGTCCCTTCACCAACTCAACCCACACTTTATACTAGGCAACAACCTAGAGCTAATGTAGCAACTGCCCACATGCAATTTCTGTCCTGCTCTCTCAAGTTATCCTGCCGTTGATACGGATGTGGTATTGTTGCAGAAGAAAAATAAAGAAGATCAAATAAAAAGATGAAAAGCAAAGGAGCCAGCATCAGATGATCTGGCAAGTCTCCGTAAGAAGTGTTTAAAGGTCCCTGTTGGAAAACTGCTGTGCCTGACAAACCTTTAAACCTACAGCCCTCACCTCTGTCCATAATCATGTCATCCATCATTCCAAAGGTGCAATGCAGGATGTTTCGGAACATGTTTCGATCCAAGCCAGCTGCAGCAGCAAATCGATCCCTGGACTCGGTCGCCAAAGTGTTGAAGAGCTTGATGAGACGCTCCACCTCCTTCCTATTAACTGCCCAGTCAAAACACAAGCAAGATGTCACATCTGCAGCCGGGAGAAGCACGCTACAGCACCAGAGCCCGGCCGCGACGGCCATGAGACCCTCCTGACGCCGCAGGGCCGGTCCCCCCCGCCGCCCAGCCCCGCTCCCGCGGCTCACAGTGCCTGGCGCTGCGGAGCAGCGACTCCGTCAGCTGCTGCAGCCGCTTGCGGCTCATGGCGGCGGCCCCTCCGCCCGCCGCGCGCGCGGCTGCCATGGCGACCGGCCACGTGGGGCGGCGCGGGCCAATGGGCAGCGCCGGCGCCCCCTGGCCGCAGTGCTCGGCGCCACCAGGACATCTCGGAATTAACGGCTTTCCTCTGCCTCGTGCCCACAAATCCCATGGGAAACCAGGCAGGACGCGGCCCTGGCTTGCGATCAGAGTTACCTTCTCACATACCGAGAGGACGCGAACAGAGAAACCTGAGAAGCTTTCAACAGGCTTTACTCTCCCTTTAAGTAAAAAAGAAAGATGCTGGAGGACTCGCACTGTGTTTGTTCACATATTGAAAATGAAGTATTTCATTGGCGATATTAAATAATTTTGCTGTGAGCTGACAGAGCCCGTACACCTCTCAAGCAGCTGCACCGCTTCAGAAGCGTCGTGACAGGGTTTGGCAAGACACAACACGCACAACAGCAGCAAACAGCTGCATTTACACAGTTAGTGTCACGTACCTCAGGGTGCCTTTGGAAGGCCGCGGCACTCATTGCCATTTGTGTTCCTCTCTAGTGCCAGCCGTTGCGCAGAAGCGAGAGAAGGTATCACACAGAGTAGAACATTTATCACACCTTTCCTTGCTACTTGCCTTCACCAAAACACTATAATTTAGGAAAAAGCAACCTGCCAAATCAAACTCCTGCTGTTCACTGCATTTTGCCTTTATTTTAACCTCAGTGATGCAACAATTCCAAAATCAGTAACATCAAGCCAAACTGTATAAAATATTTGATCAAAATAGAGGGACAGAAAGTCATTGCTGCAANAAAAAGCAACCTGCCAAATCAAACTCCTGCTGTTCACTGCATTTTGCCTTTATTTTAACCTCAGTGATGCAACAATTCCAAAATCAGTAACATCAAGCCAAACTGTATAAAATATTTGATCAAAATAGAGGGACAGAAAGTCATTGCTGCAATTCAGCGTTTGTATTTTTCTTACTTGAAAATTCAGTTTCACTATAGAATGGCAATACTATCTTTTTTCCCACGCAGTTTTTAGCTATGGTTTGCAGAGCAACCAACCAGTTAGTTGAGGTCTTGAATGCTCAGTGGTTACGTATCTATCTGAAACACCCGTGTGCGGCAGACAGGAGTTAGCAGTGAGCGCCCGTGCAGTGAAACAGAAGTGGGTCGTTAGTACAAGCTGCAGCTCAGCACTCTGGAGAGCAGAGCAGAGATCAACGGGTAGCACAGCAGGCCTGGCGATCAGTGCTTCAGATGGGAGACATCATGAGAATTTCATGTAAAATCTAAAATCCGATGTCTGCTTGCCCTTTTGTATGTGCACTTTTAATTTAAAAACTAATTTAAAGGCTTTTCTTTTTTTTTGATTTCTGAAGGAGTTTAAAGTAAAATACCTTTACGGTTTAGGTAAACATTCTGTAGCCCTCAAGTACAAAAATATAAATACAAACTGTTTAAACAGTATCTTTAATGAGATTCTGGCAGTATTTTTATATAACAAGACACATCACGTAACAGGTCTGCCACTGAACTTGCGTAGAGTAAAATCAGCTTCAATATGAAGCTGTTTGTTAGATATCAAAATCCCGCTTTTTACATGCTAAATATCTTCAGCAAGTGTGCATTTACACACAGCAATGAACTTAACTTTGAGAATAACTAAATACATACATGAAACTCTGCATGTGGAACATAATTCATAAAACTGGTTACAACAAATGATTAGCTGTATTTTGTTAATTTAAAAATGGTACAAAACATGCAAAACAATTCTAAAGATAAAGCAAAGAAATAAAGCAACCAGTGTTTGCCAGAAGTGTTCAATTAAAGCAAAATTATATCAAATGAAACGTGTACTTAGTAGCAGAGATCTATTTCAAAGAAGCAGAGGTAAAGTCTTCAGTTTTGGAACGTCAGTTATGCTGCAAAATGTCATTGCTTTTGCTTAATGCCGAAGCACATGCTTAGAGGCCCGGAACTGCTTATTCAGAAAAAGCCTGCTAGCAATAGTTGTGACCTCCCTAGAATCAGAGATGCCGCATGGATTAAAAATAGCAGAGATTTGCAAGGATGAAAGGCAAAGGCACCCTATTCAGTTAGCCAAAACAGTAGCATTCTCTTTCCCACAAGCATAAAGATGGTAATGGGGCAGATGCTCAACATTTCTACAAAGATAGCATTTTAAATGTCATCATTAAGTTCTCATTTTGTAAATGCCAAAAGCAGGCACCAGCTTGTAAAAGTTTATGTACTATCTTGAAAGATGATGTGGGATTTTATTTGTCCTGATTTACAAATTAAGACTATCACTAATATGCTTTTTAAAACACTACTTTTAGTATCTAAAAAGTTGACTCTTATTTTTCCAATGTTTTACATCTTAGTTGGACTACCATCTCATTGTTTCAAACATCTAACATTGTTAACTGGAATTTTATAAAAGTTGTATCTCATATATTAAGCAGCAGGCAACAACAATGGTCTTTCCCAGCACAGTTGCACCTGGCTGGCTTCTGAAATATTAGGCATATTTCTAGAACACAGGAAAACTCATGCAGTTTGGTAAAGTTTGCCATCATTTCACAGTTTAAGTTTCCTTTAGTCATTGCACTTTTGTTGAAAGGATAGTCTTGCTTTTTTAATATTATTCTGAATCTGAATTAGAACCAGCAATCTTCTTTTTCTTCTTTTTACCATGTTTCTTATGCTTCTTTCTCTTTTTTGTTTTGTCCTAAAAAATGAAGTTAAAATAGAGGTTATTGTATGTGAAAACTGCCATCTATTACATTCATCTGATGAAAAATGACAGCACTGAAAGAATCCTCATACAACAACATTTCAAAAGAGTCTCCTATAAAAGCCTATTGAGCTACACTAATACCAGAAAGACAGTCCATTTTTCATCTAGTACTTTGTAATTTCATAAACAGCTTTCAACTTTTCTCCATCGTGGTCTGGCTATTTCATGCCTCTCATCAATGTAACTATTTTCTTTCTTAATCTTTTATATGATTTCAATATTTTATAGATTTCCAAGGCAATATTAAGGAAGTGTTTTGATAAGCAATGGTATCTTATATATGTGGGAATTGACTGGAATGTTTACAGATTAAAAAATGTTTGTATTTATGGGGCAAAATTAAACAGCTTAAGTGCTCTTGGCTAGAACTGCCAACACTTATGCCTATTTAAAATGAAACAACATCATCTCAATTGTATATACAAATACACTCGAGTGAGGCTGTTTGGATTCGGTCCTGAAGTTACCACTCTGAACACTGTGCTATAGAAGGCAAGAGATACAATCCAGTACTCTGGGAAGCAGAATTTCAATTTGAGTTCTTGAATAGGTGTGATGTAATGCAAACAAGACAACCCAGGCATAAAAACTATTGGTTTTGTATATATTATACACACATGCAATTCCTTAGACAGTCATTAGAAATTACGGCAAACAACTTACGTGATTATGAAAAACACAAACACTTAAGTTCCAAATATATTAAATATGGAATATCACTGATATTACTATGCTTCTTTTTGTTGGATGACTATTGTAAACTTTCTCTTTGCACTAGCCTAATTGGGCAACTGAAGTGTCCGAGTTACGAACAGTGCTGCTGGGGATCAGTGGAGAGGGAAACATTCAGACATCTCCACCAGTGGACAACTCAGATTTCAAAACCACTCTCCTCCTCACTCAATCAACCTCAGGTAAATGTGATGAGTCTGGGGCTCTGAAACAACACCTCTGAACCTCCATCTCGCTTTTATCAGCAGCAAATCAGCAAAGTACAAGCAACAGGTTGCTAAAAGCTTTTTGTTTATTATTACACTAGGACAGGCACTGCAGAGATTGAGGCCTAAAGCTCTTTTCATGCTCTCATGCAGGGAGCTTAAAAAGGGAGGATTATACACAGTGACACAGAATAGCACCGCAGTCTGTGGGGCAAACACAGACCTAACCCACCAGATATTATATTGAATTTACTAGTTGTGTTTAGTTGATACAAAGTAAAATATACCTCACTTCAGGCAATAAATATTAAACTTACATAAATCCCATCTCATATATATCCATTTAGGTAAAATAGGGACAAATTCTTCTTCTAATTACACAACTGAAAAATGAAGCTCAGGAAATAAATGGAGAAATTATGAATTCACACTACAGTAGACTTTTGCCACAAGATACTGATAAAGATAACTGAAAAATGTGGAATTAGAAACTAACTAGCTATACTATATTTATATCCTAAAACTACAGTAAAAATAGGAAGGATACTTGCTTTCTCTTTTTCCTCATTGTTTTTCTTCTTTTTCGCTTGTACCTAAGAAAAGTAAGATTTAATGGGGTAGCAGGTTTGAAAAGGCTTCAAGTCTTTACTGTGCATAAATGAGTGATGGCGCAACAGAGGTAAAACATGCGGAACAATTATGCACGAAGAAACAGAATAACACATAGTTATCTATGTTATTTTCTACCAGCATTACTCTATAAACCTGCAATTTGTGATTGTACTCTGCTTTTAGCAAACAGCAAAGGAAGAAATCAGCAGAGACATGTAAAGTTACTATGCTAATCATGAATTAAGAATTCATACAGAATAGGCTAGCACTGCACATTCTGTAATCCTACAGGAGCAAAAGTCTTCAAAGTAGCCAAACAAAAGTGAGACTAAGATTAATATATGGCCATTTTGAAAAATCCAATGAAAAAGGAGGTCAATAAGTTTAACAACCCTGTCTATGCACAAGCATCAAGGAGAAATACTGTGAAGTGCACCCTATCAAGCAGTTGGCATGATGACATTTGAGTTCTAAAATATCTGTAAATAGTTGAAAATTTTCACTTAAGAAATACAACTCAGTATTTATTGTGAGTGTTAAGAATTGTTAAGAATTGTACTGAGCAATTGTTACTACAAGTTTCTAAAGAGAAAAATATGAACATCCCTGAATTTGCTACAACGTCAAAGTTAATGGTTGAGAACAAAACCAGCTCCACCAATGTATTAACCTAAGCAAGTTTTGTTCCCTCAGGTGCTAACAGTATTATAACATCTGAAATTGAGGTTTCACACTGACCTGCTCTATTTGATCTGATTCTGATAAAGATTCTGATGATAAAGGTCCATCACCACGATCTGCTTTCTTCCTCTTCCTGTGATGATTTTTGCCATCCTACATAAAATAAGTACTGTATTTGTAAGAAAAGTCCAGACTTTTATAAAATTTGTTTCACAAGCTAGATTGAAATGTTATTCTAAGTTATGAAACACTTTATACTATTGCAGGTGTTAAACCGATTACTCATTATCACCACCAAATTATCTAAATGTCTGATAACTGTTAAAATGTGTGAATACAGTAATTTCTCTGTGTATTGCTTTTTTTTCCTTACTAAGATACTACAATCTTTTGTACATGAGAAAAAGAATGTTCCAATACAGTCTTATCTTAAATAAAAATATTGTGAAGGAGTGAACATTTGAAAATAAGGTGTTTATGATTTTTAAGTACTACTGGGTAAATAAGATCTCAGACATGTACAAACTTTGCAGCTTCAGATTCTTGCTTTGCTAATGAAATTAAATTAAAAGAGCTCCCTCTATATTTGTGACCAAATGAGTGAGCTATCCCTGCCAATTGTACCTTCAGTGTTTTCTACATCTCAGTATCACTAAAGGGCAACCTTTTCATTATTATTAAAATGCAGGTTTTATATGAGATTACACTCAGAAATTACTTTTTACCTTTCCCCCTTTTCAGGCCACCTTTGCTCTGGACCAGGCAAGGGGCAGGAGGCAGGTGTGATTCCAAAACCGAAGCTACTTTCTTCCATCCAATTTCTAAGGCCACAAACTGATAAGAAAAATTTCTTGCTGAACACCTTTTTGCAAGGTATGATCACACATCTCAACTATCCTATCTAGTCTATTATAGGTACTACAGTCTTCTCCCTGAATTGCTCAGAAAATGAGTACTCAGAAAATAAGAAAATGACAGTGTGAGAGACTGCCCATCCTCAGATAGAAGATGACCTCAAGTCCCCCAAGACCCTTTGCCTTCAGAAGAGGCCTGAAGGCATCACAGGTTAACCAAGGTCAAGGCACTCTGGTCAACACTTGGCTCTTTGAAGAGAAGCTACCCAAAGTTAAAGGAGTTGCTGGTGAAATGGAAGCAGAGCAGCAAAAATGGTATCAACACACCTGCCTTGCTCAATGGACAACTGATACATCAAAGTCAAGGCTGACAACACACACCACTTTTTCAGAGCCAAAATAGTTACAATATATATATAATCATGATATTTAGAGAAAAAAAAAGGTGTTCTGCTTGATGTCACTTAATTTCCAGCAAGAAACCAGATACCTACTAAACTGTTTTCAGATCAATGTAACTATTGAAGCTAAAACTCAAAATATTAGAAAGTCACTGATCTACTACAGATCAGATGCTTTATGTTTCAGTCTGACAACAAAAATGCAGCAGTTTACACTTACACCAGATACCAGCTTGGGAGGTGAACCCAACTAAACTTCTACCCCAAACAGTGGGGTGCTGAATATCTTCTTATTGTCTAATCTTGGACAGTAAGTTTCTGTATGTATAAACTGAGGCATTCAATATTAAAAAAAAAAGAGAAAGAGAATCAAGCTCCATTATATATGTTCAAGTTCCATTATATATGTAAAACACAGTTCTGAAATAAGTATTTCAAAAGGAGATCTACCTTCTCTTTTTCATGGTCCTCCTTTGATTTTTTCTTTTTAATGCCGTCCTAAATAGAAACAAAAATATTTCAAGAAAAAGTAGAAATTCCAAAGGCAATCTGACCCAACATGTTCTCTCCTATACTAAAGATCATTCTTCAAAGTTACTCTTTTTACCTTGCAGTTAGCAGGAACAATAGGAAAAAGAAAAACCACATAATTTTGAGGCAACTGCTGATGTCCTGCAGTATGAGAAGGCCTCTGTAGAACCAGGTAACAGTTGCTGTGGGCAGAACCTGTAGCCTCTCCAAAGAAAACTAGCTACCACTGCTGTAATCATGTGCTCAAAATCTCATTATCACAAATGGATAAGGGGCAGCAAAGGCAGATTCGTTATAATTTATATCACACTGGTATAGGTACTTCCATGAAAAACTGGAATTAAGCGTACACTTGGAATCTTAACCACTCACTGTATTATTAATGCTTAGGCAAGAAGCATAACTAATATCCACTGTAACAAAAAGAAGTAAAAATAAAAGGACAGATTGCCTCAGCTACCTTTTCTACTTTTCTCTTCATTACCTAAGCCAAGCCATGTATGTTATTTTCTTTAGGTAAGCAAAAAGAAATCCTCAGTTTAATATTTGCTCCAAAATGAAACAGCTCTTTCCCTTTGCTTAGCAAGGAAGTATCACTGATATCCTGCAGTAGCTTCATTTTCAATGAAATCGCATATTCACAGGATGTTCACAAAGTATTTTCATTTTTAGAAGTGTTAATGTGTTAATTCAATGTGTTAAGTGTTTGAGCAGCATAAAAACTGCATATGCCTGAATTCAGAAAACTAGTTAGAAACTGTTAGAATAATAATCTTATCTTCTAAAGATGAAATTAATTCTGCAAGCCATCATGACAAATACAGGTAGATGCCTGGCAGCATCTGGAAGTTACATGTATAACTAACACAGCTATAGTAAAAATGTATGGCTTTAAACTTTGGAGATAGAAAACACTCACTTGCAGAAGTCATAAATGTTTGTGTCTTTATATCACAAACCAAAAGAAACGTCTCAGCAGTAACACACTGCACATTTACCTTGCTGTCTGACTCAGACTCCGAAGTCGAGCTTGCGGAAGACTTCCGTGAAGAGCGATACTTCTTTTTCCTTCTTTTCTTCCCTTGCTTTTTATCCTATACACAAATATTTTAGGGGAAAAAAAATCACACACAAAGATTAAATTATTTTCATTAGATATTAAAACTTAAGATTAAATTTACATTTCCTATGTGTTATCATGCTGAGGAATAAAGCATAGCATAATTGATTCTTTTGGAGAACACTCATAACTTTTCTGCTTAAAACAAGCAACAAACAAACAAACAAAAAAAAAGCAGTGAAAAATCCAGCTTCTCTGAAGCCTACTACTCAGATATATGCTACAGATTCTTATTATCTGCAACAAATATTCTTGCTAAAAAGTGCTACTTGTTCATTAATATGCTTAGATGGGGGCCAGCCAGACATAATTAGAAATTCTTGGACATACATAGAGATATGAATATATATGCCTGCATGTTTATAGTCACAAATTTTAAAGTTCCAAGTGCATCAAAACTAAGTATTTCTCTGTAAACCAAGTCCTCACAAAATTTTCTAAAATATATTGCTAAAATGTGTTATTTGCGTCTCACTAAAAAAGGGAGCTATTTTTAATCTGTTTTTTCTGTTAAATGTTCTTTGACATTCAAATGAATTCTGCAGTCCTATCCATTTGCTGTCTGAAATATAACATATATTTCCTCATTTTTCTAGAGAAGAGAGACTTAAAGTCTCATTATTTGAAAGCTGGAACTGTTTAGCCTGGAGAATGACTGGGGAGGAGGGATTAATAGTGCATTTAAATAACTGAAGAGAGGGCCCAGACATCTCGTATAATCAGATCTACTGGCCAACAGGTAGAGGCATGAGTGGTTACTTTCACTCCAAAGTGAATTAAAGTTCCATCCTTGCAAGTAAACCTTTTCCTACTGTTCAAGTTTGTTTTACATACACAGTGTATAAAATTGTGCCCAATATTTGCTTAATTTTAGTGATTTTGATATATCAGTTAAAAAGTTTAGTTGCCTTTTATCACTCTTTCTATACTTGAAACAAATCTATTGTATTTTCTCCTAGAGTGAGAAGAGTGAGAAAGGAAGTCTTTAATAGCAAGGAACGAACAGAAAATAGCTTAGCCTGCTGAGAACATTACAAACGTGTAATTTTGCTGAAAATGCAAAACATGACAGGTTCTAATAGGTTAGTTCTTACCTCGTCTTCTGAATCAGATGCACTGCTGGAAGAATCAGAGCTTGATGAAGAAGAAGAAGATGAAGACAACTTGACCAAATACAACAAAAAGTGAAGCTTGTGAGATGCAGCATTTTGTCTAGCAAATAGTCACAAGACCACCCAAACACATCCCTTTAAAATCCCTTCAAAGTATTATGAATTGAACTTCCAAGAAGCTGATCCTGCAGAGGCTTTCTTAAATGAAACTGTAAAATGTGAATTACTAACATTTTTTCACATAATAGCATTTATTGCTATTTTCCTTTATTTAAACATACGGAACATTCTTCTTTTACAGATACTCTCAGACTAAAAAAACAAAACAAAACCAATAATTTTATCATATAAATTCAAGATTAGAGTTACACTCTCTTTCAAAGAGACTTTGAATGACAAAGAGGAACAACCCCAAAACAGAAAAAGTTCAGAAAACTGAAAATTTTGCTCACCCTACTAGATTTCTTCTTTTCCTTTTTCTTTTTCTTAAAAAGAAAAAAAAATGTTACTTTGGCATCATTTCGGTTTATGTTCTACAAAACTGACTTTTAAGATGCTTTTATGACATTCTGCAATGGTAGTATAGATGATAAATCCAGTTCAACACAAACTGTACTAAGTTCAAAATTACTTACTTCTTTCTTTTTGGAGGAGCTCTCACTTCCACCCAGTAATTTCTCCCTATGTTTTTCCAGTTCTTTCCTCCAATTCTGAAAACAAACAAAACAAAAACAATACAAAAACAAACAAACAAAAACAACAAAAAAGGCAAAACAATGGAATTGTCATTACGGCAAGTTTTCTTGTGAGAAACTTTCTGAAATTTTGTCCTATACCGAATGCTATAATTTTATCATAAAACTTACAGAAAATAAACCACATATACTAGTAAATCAAAGTTATGATACATTTCATTTTACAGATTTTTTTTCAATTATCAAGTATCATGTTAGCGTGCATCTTAAATGCTCTGGTTATTTGGATTTCAGAGATGGCCATTTACCTTGGATTTGAAGGCCATCATTAATGGGATGTTTGTTGCTTGCATCACGATTTTCCCAACAGAGCTCTTTAGCAAAGGGAGGGCACTGCCACAAAAATTGGTACTTTGTTTTAAAGTCACCTGAAGCAAAATGGGAACACTATTTCTCCTGACTCTTAATTGATGCATGGATGCTTCTGTCAGTGTCAGTAACTATTAGAGTATTAAGTTATTGTGTGTACCTTCATAGAAAGGCTGCACAAATAACAGACTCCTTCTGTTCCTCTTTGTGTTAAAAGCCCCTCACAAACTTTTTAGGTCTACCTAAAATCCCCCTTGCAGGGGCTCTGAAACATTTCCAACCCCACCATACTAAAAGCTGTTTCAATCTGTGCGTGCCACCTCCCCCAAGATGTTGTGTTCTCCATTTTCTTACTTTTATTATTCTCAGTCTCCCTTTCCTCACAACTAGGAGGTGCTGGTACCGCCTTGGCAGAGCGGTGACAATCACACGTCGTGCTGAAGAGAAAGGCAGGGCAGGAAGCAGGCAGGATCACCCCTGCGTAGTGACCCAGGGCACGGGGCAGAGCAGGGAGCGCAGCCTGTGCGCAGCCTGCTGCGCTGGCCCCAGGGGACATCTGCGGGTCCGGCAGCAGGCTGGGATCTTGGCATCCAGCTGCCTGGAGCTAGCTCAGGGCTCTCCAGTAATACGCTCCTCCAGCGGGGAACACTCTGTGCTAATGTGGTATTTTGAAAGGAAGTTTGAAAGCTGATTCTCCCAGAACAGCATCCCAACACTGTGCAAATACTGGTGTTGCTTCCTGGGCAAAAAGGTGTCATGGGAGCAGAAGCACCATGTCCTCTTAGTAACATGGAAGGAGCATAATCGAGTTCAACCAGAAACTCTCATACAATGGTGAGGACTATTGCTTAGAGCTTATCCCAAGACATAAGAATCCACCAAGCAAACAGGCACTGCGAAATTCGTTTTATGTCAATTTCTTCCTAGGCATACAATAAGAGTTACAAATTAAACTTTCTTGTATCATGCAGATCTCCAGTAGGTACTGGATACATATATTAGGATGGCTCAATTTATAGTAGGAACCAGCACAGAATGTAGACAACTTGGAAAAGTAGTGGAAAAGGTGCTTTTTACTCCTGTTTGGACATTCAAGACCCTTCTTTGTGTTTCTTTTACTTTGGTGGTATTTGTACATTCCCTGCCAAGGAACTCAATTCCCAGTAATACCCCTCTTTGAACTGCAACCTTAAGCAAGTGGGGATTAGAAAAAGAGACCTGGGTTTATCAAACTGGAAAATG
Organism: Crypturellus undulatus; assembly: GCA_013389825.1. Taxonomy (NCBI): domain Eukaryota; kingdom Metazoa; phylum Chordata; class Aves; order Tinamiformes; family Tinamidae; genus Crypturellus; species Crypturellus undulatus. Next base: position 468,325 of record VWPW01004536.1, on the reverse strand, counting down.
ACTTACTTTTATTTAGTTATATTAATATAACAATGCACATGCATACATTTCTATTTATGAAAAATTCAAATTTTATTCAGTAGCATTTTTCAAAATATATGAAGTCTTTCTCTGAACCGAGAACAGCTCTCCACTCTTAAGGGGTAATCTTAATATCTGATATAAACACAACAAAATATTCATTCATTAAAAGCTTAAGTGTAGTATTACGGGTACGTAGTACTGTTAGCAGTAATGGAAGAAAAACAATATATCAGATAGGAAGGACAGAATATTAGCGTGATATTAATCACATTACAAACCTCATTCATCTTTTCTTCAAACTCAGCCAAAGCCCTGGATCCTTTCTTTTTCTTCTCTAGTTGTTCTTTTACTTCTTCCCTACAAATATAAAAAAAGATGATATACCAGTATTAGTCTTACTTCCAGGATTAAAAATATTTTCTTCTCTGTTTCACTTCAGATAAAAATCTAAGCTTTTCTAGGCTTTTTTTTTCTGAAGTTCAGCTTTAGATAAGCTTCTATTAGAAAGAGCAATGAAAACAACTTGTATGTTATGTGTATAGCAACCTAACCCTAAAAACCTAAGTACTACAGATAAATCCTTCTGAAAGAACTAAGAACTAAAGCTAACTTGCAGTTTGGTGAATTGTGCTCTAGTTTCCCATTAAAGATAAAATAGAGCAAATATAAAGTAAGTTGTCAAAAATAACTGCAGTGATGTTTCTTAAGAGACAAATGGGTAGGGTGAGCTTTACTCTAAAAATATACCAGCATACTGCTTTCCTTGAGGTAACTGCTGCAAAAAAATGAATATATCTGCTTGCTTTAAGTATCAAAATTCATGAAAGAGAGAGAAGGACCAACAATGAATCCTCTGAAGAACTGTTGCCAACTATCTAAGGACAAATGAGATATGTCTTTCAAAATGTAATATTATTATTTTTAAAAACCAAGACTCAACACAGATTATCTCTTGGCCAGAGATAATGAATCTTTAAAAACATATTACTGTGTGTTCTGGGGAGGAAGTGACTGTGTCATGTTAGTGAGAAAGACAAAGTCTTTATTCGAAAGGTCAGAAAGGCAGACAAATATTGCCACTTACCACGTTGGTCTTGGCCTGTTCAAATAGTCTTGAATCGTTGGTCCTGAATTCTGGGCAGGACCTCGTGCTCTGGCCATAGCTATAGGGTTCATATAAGCCTGAATATGAAAAACAAGCAAATAAAAGAACACAAACAAAAATAATCAGCTAAACAGTTACACTATACAAACACAGCCTTTCTCACACACTGAAATGAATTTCTGACTTGCTTCTAAAAATACAAGGTATTTATCTAAACCGAACTGATTCAGTGTGTGAGAAAGACTTGGGAAAACACTTTCAAACTGGAGTCACAGACTGGCAAAAAGAATGCATCTACAAAAACTCATCCACCTTCTTATAAAAATTTCCCCCCATTGAGAAACACTTCTGTAAACTGAATGCAGCATTATGATTGCTGAAATATTCTTTCTTGGGATATGGAATAAGATTTAATTTTAGCTCTCTTACTCTCTGGGATAGCCTATATTTAGGTTTTTAAAGTTCTGCTGAAAATCAGAGATAGCAGAAAGAACAAACTCTGAATAAGCTAACTATATCTCATAAGGTTCTTGCTTTAACACTACAACAAATACGTGCTCTCCTACGGTAATATATATGAAACCCCTTTGCCCAAGACCTGAGGGAAAAAGTATTTTGAATAATAAAGATAACCTAACAGATCAAAGTAATAGTATTATTAGCCAAATTTTATGAAGCATTTCATATTACAAGCTTGTCCTTTGTCTTCATACTCAGTTTAAAATATGTAGTATCTGATAGAAATAAAATTTAAAAAATAAAATGTATAATCTAAATGTAAAAATCTATTCTAGAAAATGTTTGTATATTTTTTTCTTACACTGACTTACTGATATGCCAATTATACAGTGTTCAAGCAACAGGGAGATATGTTCTTATCTTAGGCAGAGATGTAAGTAAAGTTATCATCCTGTAAGCTGCTGTAAGTATTAGAAAAATGGGTTAAGAAAAATGAAGAGACAGGTTCACATCTGTATTGGAGATGGAAATTTCTATGATCTGTAGAGTCATAAAAAATTTCCTGTGGGAAGCAGAGGCCAGACTTGAGAAAGATGTTTGCCTGCCTAGGCTGAGCGATAAGGCGCATGGATGCAGCTGCTCAGCCCGGTTCACAGGCAGCCCCCTCCGAAAACCTGTTGAAGGCGGCCGCTTGACCGGGCTCGTAGCCAACTTAACCGCAGACGTGCTCCAAACTATCTTTGGAGGTCAAACCCTGGGAAATGAGGAAGAAGAGGAGGAAGGCAGGACCCTCAAACTGAGGGCCGGGACCCCCGACTGGCACGGGCACCTGCGCATCCAGCGGGGAGAGTTGTGCAGCTGAAGGTGGAGCTTGTCCACCCCCAGGCTGCCTCCCGGCNCAGCTGAAGGTGGAGCTTGTCCACCCCCCGGCTGCCTCCCGGCTCATACTGACCCTGTGTGCCAGGATGCCCCGGGAATAGAGGACAGGGAGGAGAGAGCGGGGAAGGAGAAACTCCTAACCCTGAGGCCTGCGCTGTCTCCATGGGAGCTGGTCAGCAACTCTTTCTCTCTCTGATCTGCCAGCTCGAGAGGATGTTCGGGTCCAGGATCCTGCCGACAGCTATCACCTCTTGAGTGGTTATCCACGCTTTGCTGCTTTTATGTGCTTTCACCTGAATAAATGCTCCATGTGGTCACCTTGTTCTGGTGTGATTATTGCTGAATCCCAAGCTCATCCCTGACATAACTGATGACGAGGATGGGATTCGGCAATTAAACAGTGGAACTCACTAGTGGAGTGCATAGCTAGGTGAGGTCGTGCCACTGGACAGAAATTCTGTTCGTGCTGTTTGTGTCTTTGGTCTTTATCGGCTATTGAAATAGTGGAACTCACTAGTGGAGCACACAGCTAGGTGAGGTTGTGCCGCTAGATAGAAATCGTTTTCGTGCTATTTGTGTTTGTGGTCTTTATTGTGTGTGTGACATGCGGTGTTTTTTTTTTTCAGGAGAGCTGCTGGCAGCACTGCCAACTACAGGGAGGTTGCACCTCCGNTTTATTGTGTGTGTGACATGCGGTGGTTTTTTTTTCAGGAGAGCTGTTGGAAGCACTGCCAACTACAAGGAGGTTGCACCTCCGAGGGAGCGCCCTGAATGGGGGCCAGAACTACGGAATGCTCTATGGGACCGATGGGAAACCTGCATCCAGGTATCTCCAGAACCATGGACCCAGAAGGACCCCATGGCAGTGTTACAGTATTGGGGCCAGTTTGGGGAGACTGACTGTACTGATCGTACTAAGAACTCGGTCCAACTGGAACATGCCAGCCGGATGGGAGGTGCTCTGCTGTGTGTATATAAGATTTTAGCCGGGCAACTAAAGGAGGTACAAGAGAGGAATCAGCTCCTCCAAGAGCAGTTACAGGCAGTCCGAGCTGCCCAGGTGGTGCAGAGGCAGGCTCTGCTGGAGACGAACGATCAGAGGGAGTTCCTGGAGGAGAAATGTGCTAAACTGGCAACACAGTAGGCGATACGAGTGGTAAAGAATAGGAAAGGGAGAAAACTGGGGCAGAAAGTGAGATGGGTGCGGACTATTATCACCAACCCTGACGGACGATGAGAAACAAAAAATGAAACTGTGAAAATATCCACCAGCTTTTATTAAGATCAAATGACTTTTTTAATGGTTCTTAACATTGGAAACATTGTAATTTCAAAGCAAATATTCAACTGCATATGTGACTTTTACATGTGTGGCACCACTTTTTCTTTTTACTAGATCATAAAGTACAGAAAGCACCACAATACACAGTGACCATTTGTCACTGACTTTGAAAGTTTGGAACAACTTGCCTCACATCACAGGAACTCTGGAAGAGACAAAGAGAAGACCTAGGTCTCCTCATCCAGAGCAACATTCAACTACCTTACCTTAATCACGCAACAATTTTGTTTTCCTTCCTGTCTCTTTCACATTCCTGCATGTTCACAAATCCTGCAGCAGCAGACAGGGAAGGATCCTAGAGACAACACGGCCTTTGGCAGGAAACGCTCCCCACACCAAACCTGTCTCACAGGCCATCAGCTCCATGCTGAAGCAAGTGGACTATTTTTTGACTCAACTGTTCATAACCCTTAAGGGCTGTGTTTTGTTTTTTTCTAAGGCACACACAAAGTTTATATCGCATGAGCCGGTATCTACTAAAGTCTTTCGATTTGACCTATTTTAATCTCAGCTTGGCACTTTCTTTTGTAGCCAGGTATTATACACTTGAGTAGCAACTATCTTACAGACCTATAGTCACATTTAGCATTTATGAAAATAATATAAACTGGTAAGTTTCTCATTTTACAGAGTAAAAAATTATATTGTTGTGTGAATTAAACTTATTTTGAATAGGAAAGGAGTTCTTTTAGAAATGCAGGGAAGCAGTATATGATTACTCTCTACATTAAACGAGATAATTTTAATGTATGAGATGTATTTTCCTTCTTCTTACCTCTTCAAAGGGCCCCCATGCGACGAGGCAGTAAGCTGCTCCTAGCCAGCAGCACACTTTCTCTTCTGGCAGTGAGTACATAATCACTAAATATTGTTCTTTACTTTGCGTTTGGGAAGTGTTTGGCTTAAAACATGTTCTTAAAATTTCAAACAGGTTCGTTAAGAAACAACAATTTTACTGATAAATATTTTTTAGAAGTATTTATGTGACTTTGCCAAACTATATTTCACCAGCCAGAAAGCGCACAGAATTGCACTATCAACAAAAAGTTCTTGTCTAAACGTTTGGTTTCTTTCTTTGGTAGTTTGCTCAAATAGGTATTAAAAGACATTTCTTCTATATCTTTCATGGTCGTGAAAAGCACAAGATACCTTCATTTGACTAGAGATCTATGAGCAAGCAAGACAACCTGTTACCGCCTCGCAAAACTGATGAAGATGTGAAAAAAAAAAAACAAGTTTAATTTCCAGGCAGTCAAATAATGGTGCCTTTAAAAAGAGACATGAGGGGGAGTTATTAGGTGGGTAGTTGTACAGTCATATAAAAAAAGTAAAAGAGTATAATTTGTCTGTAGTAGCCATTATGGCATAAAAAGCCTCATCTGGCAAAATAAAGGTTTATTAGCATGACTAAGGGCATTCCCCGCTGCAGTATAGAAGAAAAAAACATATATAAAAATAAGAGACACCCAAACACGCACACAAACATTACAACAGGGTAGTAACATTTTAAGGACAGGCCAAGCTCTGCAGTCCAACACACTCTCCCTTCCCTGCCCAACTCCATTATTTTGGTGCCTCACTAAAATAAAGGCAATTTGCTACACACTTCTATAACGCATATTTCCATCATGTGTGTCATACAATACTCCTCCAAGGGAAGCAAAGACATCTTCTTAAAACATTCCAGGCTGCATCAGAAACAGACGAAGAGGGGGGACAAAATAAAAGTCTACGATTTACTTTTCACTCATTAATAATTTGTACCTTACTATACTTTTATATAAAACACGGACATGAGAAGAATGGTTAACTGGTAGGAGTTAAGGAGGAGAAGGAGGAAAGTTCAAGTAAAAATATCAGCAAGGCTGTTTCACGTGTAAGCATTTAAGGGTTACTTCAAGAAACGCATTAACTACTAGTGGAAATACATATATTTTGTAATTTATTTTTTAGCACGCAGCAGCCCGCTACCGCGGCCGCCTGAGCAGCCGCAGGGCGGGTGTCAGCCACGACGGCTGCGGATCCTACAGGGCAACTGCGGGCCGCTCCGCAGGGCGCCGGCCCGGCCGCCCCGGCGCGGGGCTCGGCCGCCGC
>VWPW01004536.1:336898-461967 GCA_013389825.1 Crypturellus undulatus | reverse complement strand
GGCGCCCCCGTCGTGCGTGCGAGGGGCGGCCAGCACGGCGCGGGGGCGCGGCGGGGAGGGCCAGGGCGGAGAGAAACGCGGAGAGGGGCGGTTTGGTGAGGGGCTTCGTGGCGCGGACATGGCGGCGCCCTGCGGCGCGAGGGCCGCGCGGAGGGCGGGAAAGCGCCGCTCCAGCCGCCGCGGCGGAGGGGGCAGTTTTGCCGTTTGCCGCCGGTTGGGGCCGGCGGGCAGCGACGGGAGGGCCCGCGGGGGGTGTCTGTTTTTCTTGGAAGAGCCAGTGTGGGGAAGCGGCAGCCGGTCCTGGCTCGGGGTTCAGTAAAAGGGGGCCGCGTTACCCAAAAGGGAAGTGCTTGCTCGTGACCCGCCAGCCGGGCGCCCTCCTGGCGACATCAGGGGGGTTTTAATGACCGCGCGCTGCAGCATAACCCAAATGCAGTAAGAAAGCCAGGAGTCACCAAATATCGGCCTTCTGTTCGAATTTCCAACTCCCTTTTCAGAATTTGAGTTATTTACAACTTGGTAAAAAACAAACAAACAAAAACCTCCCCCCCCCATGCTCTAATGTTTTCATAATACAAAACACAAAAAGTTTTATAAAAACATCAGTGCTGGTTTTAGCATATTTAGCAACACCTGGAAAAAAAAAGAAGCTCAGGAACCCACAGGAATGTGCAATGAGTTATTTAGTCCAACCAAGGCTGTGAAAAATGAGAAGCAAACTAGCAAGGGTGAATACACCAGAATTGGAAAAAAAAAAAGCTCTTGGGAATTGCAAGCTAACGTAAAATATGAGTAGTGTTAATTCCTCAGATCATAACAGCAACATTCTAGAATATGGATAACGTAGAAGAAAGGAGGAACTTTCGAGAAACGGAGATAAGAAAGGAATAAAAAGGCGCTTCTGCGGGCTATAAGGCACGCGCCGTTGATGGAGCAGAGACTCCCCGGCTGCCCAGCGCTGCTTGCTTGCTATTTACAATAAAGTATACTGATGAATTGATTGATTGGCTCGGAGAATTTGTCAGTTTATAACAGATAACGACTTCGGGAAAACAGGCTGATGTTCTCACTGAGGAACCTCAGAGGTAGAAGAAGGAAATTGTAATGAGATACATAAAAATAAGATTAAAAAGTACTGCTAAAATACCATAATATCTGCTGCAAAAAGTGGTAGTACCCTCACGCAAAGCACTATTTTCAAAGAAGTGTCACTTCATTTGTACCCAAGTACTCATGTCATCTAATTTTATTCAAATAAAGCTATTTCTTTACGTTAGCACCAGATGTTGCTTTACATTAACACAGGCTTTCTATACCGTTAAAGCACGACCTGCATTTGATCTGCCTGGGCCTGAGGACGTGGTTGCATTTTCCCTGCAGCAGAGAACACGGTGCTGGGGGAGCCTGCACACTCTCTGCAATGGGTTAGGTAATAACTAATCTGCATCAACTTCTGCAGGACAGAATTGCACTTTAAAAATGTTTTGATCAACAGCGAACCAGTAGAGTGTATCCATCCCGTGGCTGCAGCATTTTTGACGCAGCGTTTTTGATCTGGCATTTGTCGTCTTGCAATACGACAACTAGACCTACCCTCAAGCCGTGGTTGACGTGCCTCCCTGTGGCGGCTTCCTCCGGGAAGAGTGGGGAGAAGGGAGTCCGCTAGTGGGCCTTGCAGACATTTTTATTTAAGTTTCTGTTAGTTTTCTTTGTTACCTGTGAGGGAGATGTGGGGCACTAGCCAGATAAACCCACTTAACAGAACTAGATGTTCAAAAATGGATGAAAATCCTGGAGCTCCCCAGTACAAGAGAGGGATGAAAGTATGGGAGACAGTCCAACGAAGGGCAACTAAAATGGTAAGGGGTCTGGAGCATCTCTCATGAGGAAAGGCAGAGTCAGCAGCAACTCCTCAGTGTAGGGAACAGGAGACGAGAAACCCTTTCAATGCGTTTAGATGTCTGGAGAGAGGGTGTAAAGAGTCTTTTCAGTGGGGCCCAGTGACAGGATGAGAGGCAAGGGACATGAATTGAGACACTGGAAGTTCTGTCTGAGTCTAAACAAACAAAGAAACAAACAAACAAAAACAAAAAAAACCCACCTTTTTCACTGTGAGGGTGACTGCGCTGGAAGAGGTTGCCCAGAGAGCTCCTGCAGTCTCCATCCTTGGAGATACTCAGATGCCGTCTGCATGTAGTCCTGGGCAGCCTGGTTTAGGTAACCCTACTTGAACAGATGATCTTTAAAGTCCCGTTCTGTGGTGCTGTGAAATACCATATGGGGAAGATACAACGTTTCATGAATGACTGAGAGCCATCGCAGCTGAATTAAAGTACAATTTATCTGATGAAGTTAACTTAGACAATGAAGATCCCAGTACAGACAGGCCAGTGCCCAGCTGGGCAGCCTTCATGGCCACTGCGGTAGTGAACGGCATTCATCAAGTAAGCAATAGAGTAATTCGTGAATGATAATGACCAGTCAGGTTACATCATTATAAAACTACGGTCATTTGGTAAGGGGCTTGAAAGCATATATGCATATGCTTATATTTCTGAGTCAGTTTTGGGATATATATCTGTTTTCTTACAATACACAGGGTGTTCAAAAAACACTTGTAAACATAAAAACTAGAGAACAATGTTGCTAGTTTTCTGTATTTAATATACAATACTTACTGCATTTGTATTCATTTTACATTTTTAGATAAGAGAAAAGTATAGCTAGAAAAGTGAAGTAAACTTCAGGCAAGCAGTTTTAAATACAAAAATTTTGTTTGTTTGTTTTTTACTTTCCAATAATTTGAGAACAACTAAAAGAACTTGACACTGTGAAGCTTTTTATTATATTGATTTTTTTCATACCAAACCCTCAGCACCCAACAATAAATACACAACTTTTCTTTTCTTGCACTGCCAGCAGCAAAACGTTCAGTTCCAAAGGACTGTAATTCTGATATAATACAATATTGATAACCCTCCGTGTGCCTTAATTTAATGTTGCTGTATTGACGCGTGATTATTTTTGCAGTCCACTGTCTTTACAAACTTGTAAAAGCTAAAGAACACGTTATGTGGTAAGGTGCATGCTTGAAAGTGTATGCTCCGATGAACTTCAATGCAGTCAATGTAGAGCAGCCCCTGCTGAGGGTGTTCTTAAAGCAGAAAGCCTCGCAGGGTGGCGTTTGGGACACCGAGCAAGCATGCACTTAGCTCAAAGGGCTTTGTTTGAAAGCTTGCTGAGAGAGCTCTAGGCTTTCCAGAGTGTCTGCATTATTTCCCAGCCATTTTGTACAGCAGAAACATACTTTCTTTTTTTTTTCTTTTTCCCAATGCATATATGGTAACCAGCAGCTGTGCAAGAAGACAAGCGAGACTGCAAGATTTCATGTACAGCAATGGTGCCATACTTTTATATACCACAGTTTGCATTTTGTAGCCCCTTGACACAATATTTATGATTAAGCAGTAAACCAGTATATTTAAGTAACAATTCAATAAATCACTTTATGTTTCTCTGTACCTCTGTAGATGATAAAGACACTGTGTTTCACACATAGGCAATTTTAATGATGAATGAAAAGAATATAAAGAACACTGAATAGTAATTATTAAGCACACAGAATAAAAAATAATGATGCACCTTTAAAAGAGACAGTAACACACGCACCTTTTCATGTTTGTACCCTGATTAAAATAACATCATGAATTTCAAGTATGAAGTGATACAGTGAAATCATGTCCTGTGAATAGGTATCAACGGTAGTCTAGGTAGTACAGTCTGCACCTTAGGTAACCTTCCACTTTGCAAAACAATATCCTACTGCATGGGTAGGTAAAGTGACTTGCGATGCTGAAACTCTCCATGCCAGCTGCTTTGCTGGTGTGAGCTGATATAATGGTGTAGAAGTCAACAGGACTACGCTGATATTCACCAGCTGAATCTATGTCCTAAGGTGAATTAAATAATTGGAACCGCTTTTCATGGTTTCCTTGATTACCATATCCTAGACATTTCCAGAGCAAATGATATTACCAAGAAAAAAAAAAAGAGAAAAAAAAAGTCAAGTGTCCAGCATTACCTGCTGTTACAATATTTTAAATGCTTTCCATGTTATTCTTTGTAAAATCATACTGAGGAATAAAGATACTGAGGCAGATTTTGATTTGCTAATGGATATTTATCTGAAGTAACATAAACTAATAAAGTTACTCTGGATGTGTCCCAGATGCTGGTCCCACTGTTCCGAAAACTCTGTAACCCTGAAAAGAGAGATTTTAGTAATAATGCCTTTTGAGAATACAGATTTCAGAACCAATATCCCGTAGTGGGTTCACACAGGCTTAACTTTACACAGTTCTCCTGTTAACTTGCGTGGGATTTGTAATGTGTAAGGTAGGCACACGTGGAGTGTCTGGAGCAGTAAGAACTGAAGCTTCTTTCTGATACATTTCTGTACCAACATCTTGCCTTTCTCCACCTATTCCAGTGTCACTAAGAAGTGCACTTCTGAGCTTTTGTATCAACAAGTAATGATCAGAAAAATTGAAAAACGAGTTAAGATTTTTGTCATATGTCACCATTTGTATAGTATTCCTGTTCATTTACTAACCTTAATTATCCTTATACAGACCTGAGCTGCCTGACACTGAATTTTTTAGACCTACAGGTTCAGAATCTTGATTTAACTTAATTGTAGTCAGTGAAGTTACAACAAGAGCAAACAACACTAAACCATTTAAAATACTTGGAAACTCCAAGCCTATTTCATGCAATTGTCCATGCACAAAAATACCTAAATTTGCGGCCTTTAAGCTTTTGTTTAGCCAACAGTCTTATTTAAAACCAAGAAGGGCAATTTTATCATTAAAAAAACTTAATTCAGTTGCAAGATGCCAGATAAACTTGTGCACTGGTTAAGCATCTGGGCTTGAGATACCTGCTGGAACTACTACAAACAAAACAAAGCCAAAGGCAGCCTATGTAATGTTTTCTAAGTTTCATTTTTTAGGCAACATTCGCCCACTATGTGTAGGATTAGCTCTACAATAGCATTTCAAAGTAATCCCTTATTCCTTTACATATTAAAATAAACAAAATACCCCAAAGCATAAAAAATACATCTGAACACGCATAGTATCCTAGTTGCAAACTCAATGTACAGTATGAAGCTTATTTATGAATTTTTGCCTGATGTAGCTTTCTGCCTCTATGACACTAGCTTCAATCCAACATCTCAAATGTGTATTAAATGCAAATAAACATAAGGCAGCAAGACGCAACACATTTTCTGGCAACTACCCCTTCACAGGACTAGTGTGTTTCATAACAAATATTATACTGAACTATAATAGCAATAATTTACGTTAATGTCAAATTAACTTGGAAAAAAATGTGTCCACATTTTCAATAAACGCTGAACCCATTTACTGGTGTCTCGGTGCTATTATTAACCATGTGTCCCCACAACTACAATGAGTTACTAAGTGAAAGCCTTTTCCTGCAAATACTTGTGAGCAGCTCTGTTCCCGTGAGTGACGCCGGGGCGCTCCGGGGGACTGCTCAAGGGAGCTGCAGTGTTCGTGCGTCTGCAGACTTGGCCTTCAGGCTGCAGGCCGATACCAAGCACGTGAGGAAATGCACATACAAATACACTGTTACACACAAAGTAAGAGAGGGACGTACAGATGAGAGCACGTTATGAGGCCTTCACGTTCGACCATAAACATCATTTGCAACGTATTCAGGCCTACTTCTAAGACATCGTTTTGTGGCTAAAATTTTTCATTAATTAGCACGCTCAAAGACATTATACTTTTAAAGCTGTTCAAAGTAATGCAACTAAATATTACATATTACGTTAAAAATAAAATCTATAAGAGATTCGGTGTCAGAAATAGACTACTTAAAAATGGATCAAGGTGGACCATTAATCTGAACACTTGCAAAGGAATTTATAAAGGAATTAAAGACTGGAAAGGGAAGAATAAATGGGTGCCTTTGGGCTTGAGTTCAGTGCCAAATCATACAGATTTGTGTAGAAAACAGATTACTTCAGAAAAACAAATGTATTGTACTTCAGAAAAACGTTGTATTTTCTCTATCATAAATATTTTAAAATGTGTTTCTTGCTTCAGCAAAAGTGACCGTCCTGCCTGTGAAAGGCACGTGACTAAAACTCCTAGGGACTTGTTTCAGCCCAGTTTCAGCGGGAACTGGCTCACAGTCTTTATCGAGAAGCACCACCGCAGTGTAAACTTCTTTTGCCCACATTGTCATGACTCTAACTGGTTGTAGGAGGGGAGTTTAATTGCCAGGGAAACAGAGTTTGAGCACTGCAGAGAACGACAGGGAGGGTATTAACTAGTGCTGCATACAAGGAAAGGGTCAGGATCTGGATGCTCTTTGCTGGAATCAAAACTGAGAAAGCTGATGCACCTAATATTGACCAGTACAGAGGGAGGAACATTTCTTGACAGTGCTGGTGCACTCTGATTTTGAGCTAGGAATCTAAAGGAATGTTTTTCATCTACTGATACATAATAGAAAGGAGAATAGTGGAGGTGAAACAACATAAAGCTAAAAAAACCCACTAAATTTTTGGGCACACAGGGAGGTAAAGAAAGGGGTAGCTCAGCTGCAGTCTCCGCTGCCTCCCTCCTTCTTCTGATTCCCTCCCTCCTTTCAGCCTCATCTCACTTGGAGATGAGCAGCCTCCTATTCCCAAGCAAGCCCTCACCAATAAACCATCTTCAGCAACAGCACAGCCGCAAATTTCTTGCCAGCATGCAAACTCTGATGTGCCTCTTCCTGTAGGCCATGGTTACAACTACCCTTTATTGAAAGGGACTTTTAAAATAGAGTCCCTGCAAAAAATAAATAAATAAAGTGATGGATTTGAATGCTACTGGAAAAAGTCCTTTGTATTTCAGTAGCATGCTGCAGACCCAAGCTTTAATTTAGTCCCACTTTGTTTTCCATCACCAACCACAGGTGCCTTTGTTAGAGGCAACCCATCACCCTCTGCAGGACAGCAGCACTTTGAGAATTCACACTCATCGTTGTGTGTGGTGAGAAAGGCCCCAGATGTCCTTACAACACTGGTGTTTAAAATGCCCAAGCATCAGCTGTCATAGAAGCAGTAGCCTACTTCCTCTGCAGATCCTGTAGAGACTGTCAGGAGAAAAGGGGGGTGTTATCTGCTCCAGAGGAGCCCCCAGGCCAGCTTGACAGCTGGGGACTTCGTATAAGATCTGTTTAATACTCGCTCTGACTCACTGTAGGAGAAAACGTGGGAACAGTGATATCTGGGAGGTGGAAGGGAAGAGGGAGCAGCAACGAGAGGCTGCCAGAGCCAGGCTTGGGTGCATCTGCTAAAAACTTCTGTACAACGGAAGAATCATTGGAGCTCCTGTAAACATCTTAAATCACAGGAGTTTGGCCAGGTTTAGATTTAGTAAATAACCTTATGATCAAACACATTATGTTCAGTATAATCTAGTCCTAATTTTTTGCTTGAGCCAAAGGATATAATAGAAGCAACTTTAACATGTTCTGATTCTATTGATCCCCCCTTTCTAATGTGGAACAAGGGAAAACAACAGTCCAGAGCAGTGGCCTGCAAACTGAGGGTTGCAGAGCCACAAGGAGGTGATTTCCCTCACGGCTTTTGAAGCGGCTCTGGAAGTGTTTGCCATGTGGATCCAAGGCTCCAGGTGTTGCTGCAGTGAGGAAGCCGGAGGCTGAAAGGCTGTTAAGGACGAGAGTCCCCAGGGTTCCTTTCACAGCATCACTGTAGGATGAGGCAGGATAAGGAAAGGACAGTAGCTGAGAGATCTGTCACAATGTGATTTTGCCAAATGCCAGAGGAGCGCTGTGTAGAACCAGAGACGGTTTCCCATCCTGGAACCGCAAAGTTTGTCTCTGCTCCAAGGCTTCTGGCTTATGTTTAATGGAAGAACCAAGATCAGCCCAGCTCTGCTGCTAGTCCCGTCATTCACCCACAGGGACTATCACAACAAAATGCCACGCGGGCCTTGTACTCCTGGCGGTGGCAGAACAGCCACTAATGGTAGCTCAGGTTGGCAGAGCAGCCCAGAAAGTTCCATTCCTGCTGCACAGCCCACTCAAGACTCCCTCCATCTCCTTCCTCAGCACAGCAGCCTGCAGCGCTACCTGTGCCGGCTGCCACACAGAGCTGATAAGCTTTCCTCCTCCACTGTGCAAGAGGGTGCCCCATTTGGATGCCCCAGACATGTGGGTTACCCCAACCCAAGTGCCTCGTGCCCTTTTGGGAGGGTGCAGCGTTTACAGCTGATCCCACGAGCAGAATAATGCACACCAGGACTGCACCGGGATGGTCCCTCACAGGGACTGTGCATTCGAGCTGTACTTCTCCATTATGCTGCTGCTGCTGCTGCTGAAATACGGCTGTGTGTGCACAGAGAGCTGAACTTGCTCTCAAAGTGGCTGATCAGCATTAACTTGTTGTACACCCACCTCCACACACACACCCAAAACCCCTTCTAGCTTCTTTAACAATCTGATGTAAAAAAACTGAGCTGTTGCTGAATTGAAAAACTGCTCTGAACTCAAAACCTGGGTGGTGTAACAAATAGCTGGGACTAAAATTCTGTGCAAGAATACTGCCTTATTATTATATGCTTATGAAAGTGAATGACAGGAGAAATCAAGATGTGGAAAAAATGTCTTTCTCCAACCCCACACTTCTTATACTTAACTTTTCCAAATGTTCAAATTCACTCCCCCAAGTTGTCCTGAATTCTGCTAATCCCTGCCATTTTTCCTGACTTTGTGGCACTTATCAATTTTCCTCCCTCATCTAGCTACTCAAAATAGATCCTCAAATGAAAGTATGTTAAGCAGAAAAACAGACAATGTTTTACCAAAGAGAAGAAAAAAACAGAAAACGGTATCTGCCTCTGATCACTGTTATGCGGCATGATGCTGGGGCCGAACACGACCTGGTTTAGAGTGTAGAGGGTCAGAAAAACAGACAATGTTTTACCAAAGGGAAGAAAAAAAAGAAAACGGTATCTGCCTCTGACCACTGTTACGTGGCATGATGCTGGGGCCAAACACGACCTGGTTTAGAGTGCAGAGGGTCAGCACTGTGCGCAGCCTGGCGTGCCTGGCATAGGCAGCAACAGTAAGAAGTGCTGGTGGGTGAATAACATAAGATATGATTACTCTAAGGTTGACAATCTGAAGAACTCATCAGGGAATGCAGTATAAAATTATGTATGAAACAGGCAATAAGAGGAAAGGCTGCCTATTACAGAATGCTAATTGCAAACTCTTCAGAAGTAATTGCACGAAGGAAGCTGACAATCAAGTAACTGAAAATTCATTTCCCACTTGATGGCAGAGACAGCTGATGGTTGGCTGTGCTCAACATGAGCATTTCAACGGGATCAAATAGCAGTGTGAATCCAGAAAATCTGCCTGGCAGGTGGATGGGTTTAAGGTGCAAGAAGTTAAACAGTATGGATGTAATTTTTGCATTCGCAAAAATGGGCAATAAGCTTGAGAGTCTTACAGCATGTCCATGTAGACATCACCAAAGCAAATCACAAGCTTAGCATCACCTATTTTCCCTCTCCTTTCAGGGAAATAGTATAGCTTGCTCTACTGATGATGAACATTAAGATACCAGTTAGAAAGAGTTCATGCCTGTATTCTTTTCTTCATAAATCTCTATCAACTTTGTAAGCTCAGTGAAAAGATACAAGTTTCCATGCATATTTAATACACATTCTTTGTATTTACATTTTTCACTTTATAAATACGTTCTTTTTCTCTTATCCCGACAATATCTTTCCAGGAGTTCCTTAAAATCCTCTTTTCAATCTCTGCTATCTTTTCTTTTTAAGGCAATAACTTTTGCCTAACCTTTCTTGGAAGCCAAAACTCTACGCTATCATGCTCACCCAGCATTGAAGAGCCATACCAGAATTTCTCCTTGCTTTCTCCAACCATCCAAAAGTCTGACTGACTTCAGTGTGCCTACAAAAGGCAAGATGGAGCCCATCAAGGATTTTCTAACAGACCAAGCTTTTCATCCAAAGGAAAAAATGTCATATGGTCAGAGAGATCAGAGTTGCAAGGGTTCTTTTACAATGGCTGGGGATTTAACCTATTTGAACATTGCAGAAGCTCTCCTTGGACAAAGCCCACCTTGTTTTTATTTTTACCCAGAGCAATGCTAGGCTGTTCTGCCAAGAAAGTAAAGGGCTCACGTCAGCGCGGTGCTCACTGCTGCCAGCCTCGCCTGAAGGCACGAAGGTCACCCGGCTGCTGTCACCTGGCCTTGCAGAATCATTTCTGAGAACGAGGTCCTATTTGATTCAGCTCTGTTTGGGTGATAATCATTGTCTGAATAAAAAATAAATACATAACTTCTGAAGGATATTTTCATGGAAAATATACCAGTTTCAAAGCATAAACCAATAACATTTGTTACAGCTAAAAGAATAAAATTTAACAAGTTTCTACGAGCATTTTTGAGAAATTCTTGATATTATATGTGCACACTGTTCCTAAGTGTTCTTATGGTTCTTATACTGCGCAGGTATTGCATATCAGTATGCAATAAATACTAAGCTACAAACTAAAGAGGAGAAATAACCCTTGGCAAAGATACCTTTGTCAGTTAATATATCCCTATCTTCTCTCTTCTAATGACCTAGTTTGTTTAAATCAATGAAAAAGTTTCTTATTCCTTTAAACGAAATTACTGGGGTTTGATGGTTACAGTCGGTCCAGAAACTGGAATTACATTAAATTATTACCTAACAATTTGCAAAATAGAGATATAATAAAATAAATGTCGCACAAATAAACCCTATTTGAGTTATACTGTTAAAACCATGGTGATATTTTTGCACAGTCAGAAGTGTATTTGCACAAAGAAATGGATATGAAAATGAAACTTGGAAAAGCAGACATACAAAATAACATCAGCTTTTCTAAAGAGTTTTTTCTGATTTTTTCCTCAGCGAAAGTAATCTGTATTCTTCAACATTTAATAATCAAAAAGAAATAAAACAGCTTATGAAAATTACTGAAGACTTTAGTATATCAAATGTTATTCTCTGTGAATCTAAAAATATATTTAAATTTTCCCCCACAGTGGCAATTTGAAAAAAATGTTTTTCTAATATACTAATTTTAAGAATATCACTTACACATTAAGAGAAGTGTGAAATCCTGTTAACATCAAAAAAGATCTTGATATTTAGAAGCATAGACGCTTTTGCAGCAATACAATAAATATGCTAGGTCTCTAAGCTCCAGATCAATTCAAGCTTCAACACAACGCAACAAATCACTCAAATAGTTTAATATCTCCTAATTCACATTGTACATGAGATCTATCTATTCCTGAAACTATTGCATAAGAAAAATATTAGCAAAAAGTGGTTCTACATAACAGAGTTATTAGAATACACTTCTTCCTCATTATTCAACTGTGTCTTCTACATGAAACATTATTAATTTATGTGGCCTTTTAAACCAAACTGTGTGGTTAGTGATTCACATACACATATAACAACTGATGTGCTTTCAGTTGTGTGTCGGGTAAGTGCTGTAAGTTTCTTTGAGAAAACACCAAACCAGCACGTTTTCTCTTTTCCGTATTAAGTTTGAGCCAGGACTTAGCAGCAAGAATGATCCCTTGTCTAGTAAAACATGCTTCTCAAGGAGACTGAGTAAACCTATGAGAAGTTGCCTGGCCACAGAATATTCTTCTTATTCATCAAAAAAAAAAAAACTAAAATCCATTAAGTGAAAAATACACAACAGAATCACAAGGCTGGATACCTCTGCTCACACGCAAGGTGCTCCAATGTTGCCACTTACTGTTTCCTTGCATGTGGAAGGCTCCACACACATAGCACCAAATCTCAGCACTTTCCAGACATCATGTTCTCATTTATTGGTGTTTCTCAGGACAGCAATGAGAGAGCAAGGTGCTTGAGCATGGGAGGACTGACAGGCTGAAGGAAAACTGCAGCGTGGGCACAGATCTGTGCAGGTTTTTGCAACCTGCCTCCTTATAGAGATCTGCTTGGAGCAGAGAGTCTTTTCTGACCTCCTCCTTCAGACTGCTCGACTGAAAGAGGCAAGGAGAGAGTGACGCTGGGTCGCTATTGGAAATTTGGAAGAAACTTGGTGGAAATAGCACTGAAACCTGTATTGGGAAAGGCAGCTGAAGGAGGGGACCTGGAGGGGAAGGAGGGGACCCCTGGAAGGAGGGGACCTGGAGCCAGAGCAACTGCAGGGACGTGTGACTGTGGCTGTGGCTTAGCCCTTAGCACTTCACTAGCTAACTTTGGTGTTTAGAAAAAAAAACTTTGCCTTTGGGCTTGAGTTCAGTGCCTGTTTTTTTTTTTTCTTTTTTTTTTTTTTCATTTTTTGTTTCTTTTTTTTTTTTTTTTTTTTTGTTTTTTTTCCTATGGAATTATGTAGCAGTGATTAAAAGAAGGATTGGTGGGAGACTCCGTTACTCACAACGCCCCACTCTCTGCTGAGAAGAGCACGGCGCCTGCTTGCTGCGGCCCTCGCAGCCAAGGATTTCGGCTTATTTTTAATGTTGAAACACTCCTGCAGAACACATGCGAGCATAATCATTGTTCAGAAGAATTGCACTCTAAAGCCTCATGTAAAGGGTGTGTGAAAACTTTTCATTACAATCTGGAAGAAATACATCAAAAAGCACTTCTTTTTTTTCCACATGCACTATTCCTGCATCTCACACAGAGGACAGCAAAGGGTGAAGGTATCCAAAGACTACACCTATGCTAGTAAAATATGCTAGTAAAATAGAAAGAGCAAAGGCATGGTCTTAGACAGTGTCCCACAGCTGTCTATGAGCCCAGTCCCTGACATGGTTTTAGCCATTTCTCCCAGCATTTCTCCCCAGTCAGTGAACAGGCCTTCTCCCTTTACTAATATAAGTGAACCTTCATGGATTGGCAGGGGAGATAAGAATAAGAGTAGACTATGACATATAGAAGAGAAACAAGTGGGATTTCTTTCCAGAGAGATGTGGGGTTAGATAAGAACTACCGCAAGGGCCTCATTACAAAAACCTTTTCCATAGACCTTTGCAGAAGGCAGATTTCTTCCTCCCTTCCTGCCATTCCCACTGGAAGGATGCTCAGAACATGGCACTGAATCCAGCCCTTGGCCATCCCTTCTCCTGAACCCCCACTTATGCCCTGGCCCTGTCCTAGCCCAGATGCAGCACTNGCCATCCCTTCTCCTGAACCCCCACTTAGCCCAGATGCAGCACCATGTTGCAGCACGTTCGTGCCAAAGTCTGGATGCCTGCCGCTCTCCCGAGTGCTGGTTGTGACACTACAATTTGGGAAACACTGTTCCCGTAATGACCTTTCCTGTGATTTCTAAGCCCAAATGATTCTCAGTAGTTCCTGGGTGAATACTAACCTTTGGCTTAAATTGTTCTCATCCCCATTTTGTTTCCCATAATGTCCCCCTCATAATGTGCTCTCAGTCAGTCAGCAGTCGTACTCCTTCCAGTCTTAGTTTTGTGGAGTGTAATACAGCAAGCTGCTCTACCAGGCAGCAGCTGCACCTCTCTGTCTGAGAGACTTTGAGATTCATTTGGAAAAAAAAGAAACACCCCAACACTGATATTATCAGCCTCAGTTAGCACCTGGAGAGCTCTGGGAGAGCTCCCTGACAGCTGCTGGGAGCTGAATGCCCCGTAATGTACGTGCCATAGCTCGGCGCTAGCCCAAATGCAGAATGGTTTTCAAAAGTGCTAAGCTTGGAGAAGACTTCCTTGCTACTCTTGCTAGGCCCGAATTTTGGCTTTCCTTGTTGCTCCAATCTACTAAAATTGTTAATGCCATTTCCACTTGGGCCCATTTTTTCCCACGGTATTAAAGCCCCGTTGGCGCTCGGCTCCATCAGGCTGTGGAGGGAGAGGGCTGGGCGCCCACCCAGTGCCATGGGAGCACAACGGTGGAACGGCCCGGCCTGGCACGGCACGGCCCGGCATGGCCCAGCCACCAGGCCTTGGCAGCCGTGACTGCTCCCCGGCCTCTCCTGCCACTGCGGGGGAAACCGTGTTGCTCAGCTCACTGCTGGGGACCTGCGTGCGAGCGAGCGTGTTGCTGGTCCCGCAGCTAGTGCAGACCAGACAGCGCTACGGAGGAGCAGCCTGAGGGGCTATGAGAGCAGTAGGCAGGGCTAGCAACCGCACATACCCCAGCTATATCGCAATAGTGCGTGTTTCTGTGCTAACAGCAAGGACCCACTCACTGCACCAATTCCCCCAAGTTACATCTAGGTAAATGCACTGAAGTTATGACAGGGAAAGGCTTTTATGGATTTAAAATACTTCCTTTTTCGTTTTTTTTTTTTTTTTTCACCCATACAGTACTAAAAAAATAAAAGCGTCTCTTTAAAATACTGAAAATATATTTTAGTTAAGGTAAAAATACTAAATATAAAAAATGCGATATTTAAAATAACTGTGCTAAAAAGGCAGGTGAATTGCTTAGTTATTTTGACATTCAGTCATGGCACACTAACCCTAGTGGAAAAGCATGTGCCGATATACCCACATGGTGGTTTAGGAGAGAAGCTCATGCATTTCTGCATAGAAAACATGTCTGTTTAAAAAGTGAAACCTAAGGGACTTTTGTGACAGTAATGATCATGCACTGTGATGCATGGCAGGTGGTGCAGGTAAGGCAGCGCAGTATACACTATACAGTACAGCAAAAACGTGTAACTGTGCTTCTCTGCAGGCAGAGAATTCTCCACTTCTACACTGGTAATGCTTTTTTTAATATGTTCCTTTTCTTGGCTGAAAATGAGAACAGGTTAAAGGCGAAAACCTGTCCTGATTTTCACTGTCTCCCTTCATATCTTTGAGCTGCATATCAGTAAATTGTGAGTGTGAGCTAGAAAATGTGCTTGCAGCTGTTTTCTGAGAGCAATGACAGGTTGGAGAAGGGGATAGCACGTGCCTGGGTTCCAACACAAATCAAGCATTTGGAAACCAAAAGGGTCTTTAGAGAACAAGACCCTAGAATTTTTTTTAAAAACCTCTTTGCAGTATGCACACAAACTTAGCTAGATAATAACTTGTTTGTGTACAAAAATCCCTAAAAGTTGAGACATTTATTATGATGATTACTATCACTGTTATTTTTTATAGAGCAGTGAAACAATAAAATTATCCATCCCAGTTTTCAAGTGGGAAAGCACCTGCATATAAACAGTAGCTGGATGAATTAACATATGTATCAGTTAACTGCAGGTTGCAGAGATACGATATAAAATACCATTCGATGCCATTCTTTAAATATCATGTAAGTTATCACATAATAATAATAATAATAATAAAGTACCAAATCATGCTTCCCGGCTAGAGAGAGAGATTGCATCATGTTTTGGCAGTGACTCTATTATCCTACTCCACACTGGCAGCATTCAATATTAAAAGAATAAAATGACAGCAAAACTGGTCAGCAGCTTCTCTTCCATCTGGAGTTTTCCCAGGTAGATAAACAAAACAGCAACAAAACAAACATAAAGCTGCAATGGGAACAGGTGAAAGCCCTGGCCCTTGCATTGCTCTGATGAAAGTAAACTATATAGATTTCCTTAGATAAGCTCATCACAATCCCCAAAGAAGAGCCAGGCGTGTAAAACCTCCAAATAATGATCTTCAGTGGAAAAGCTATGTGGTTTATACGGGGCAGTGGCCTTGTCAGATACATGTCTGGTTCATTTACTGGTTTGTCTTCAGTCAGCATTAGGATGCATTCACCTCACTGGAGTTTTGGCTGGGTGACATATGCGAGTCCAGATTCTCCTTGCATTTCTCCAAGTCGTGGAAATACGGGTGAGACAGGGCGACATAAGCAGATATTCTCTTGGCTGGATTGAATGCTAAGCATTTCTGTAAGTATGAAAAGAAGTTGGTTTTAACAAAAACATGCAGTGAACTTTGCTAACATAGCATATGAATATTAATGCACATCACTGTCAAATTTTGAACGGTTTTTGGCACAAAAGGATCTCACTAGGTGCTGTGCGATAACCATTCATATTAAATGAATGGGGTCATAAGATAAAAATACAACCTCTCACAAACTAATAGAGAACAGCAAGTTAGAACATTCCAGTATCCTTAGCTTAGGAAGTCCCAGAAAACAGGTTTTCTGGAACTCAGATGCACAGGACATCTGTCTCACAGAGCGCAGGGAACAACTGTTCATAAAGAGCTTTGAAATTCCCTCAGTGTGTCTTGGGTATTTGACTTTATCCCCTTCATATTCTAATATTTTGTGTTCATTTTTTTTCCTACTTAAAAAAAAAGAAAACACAGAAAAACAGATTCCATTATTTTGGAATAAAAGCAAAAAATCCAAAAGTACACTAAAAATGTAACCTCTGTCATTCTGCAAGAGTGCAGAAAGCCCAGCTCGTCATGCTGGTCAATAGTCTTTTTACCAGTGCATGCAACAGTTCTGTTGTGTCAGGATGTAGTGTGCTAGCTATGTGGGCATATATGGTCTTTTTTTCAGTGTCTGTTCAGGACTCAGCACAGTGTGGTCCCGGACACTTACGATAACTCCTGTGCACTAGGGAGGTGCAAAGAGCTGCAGGATTTATTGCTATAGGGGAGCCTTTAGATCATGGCTTCTGTCACAGTAACAATAGGAGTACAAGCTGGTCACTGCTTGTGTGAAACATTCCTGGACAGATAAATACTTTCATAGGGGGTTTCCACTTCTTGCAGGCAACAGGAGCAATGGTGACCTTCTCTGCTCTGCTTTTCATCCCAGCCCTCCCAGAGCTGCGCTCAAATGATCACAGCTACTGTGTCCATTCTCCCAAGTTACATGTTTTCTGCCTTGTTCTTATCTGCTTGTATCAGATTCATTTCTGTTTCCTACTAAATTGCAATCTCCAGCTGTAGGCTTTTTGTATCAATATCAGTGTTTATATTCTGCTTATGTTAGTCTCCCTTTCTAAGAACCCCTTCTAAAAGCCTCAGTGTCTCCTCAATATTACCCCGTCTTCCTCGTCCTAGCTGTTTTTCTTGTCTTCTTTCCAGGTCCTTATCCCAGCCTTTTCCCAACCTGCCTAGACCTTTCTAGAACTCCCTAGCACCCAAAAAGTGAGAACACTGAGAAAAGTGAGAACTGAGAAAAGTGCAACAGAACCTCACCAGAAGTAAATCTTTGCCCAGCTCATCAATATCTGGTACAAACTTTTCAATAGGTTGTGCGGGTCTGGATGTGAAGGCATTTCTGGGAAGGGCAACATCGTTAGGCCAGTCCTCTTCTTCTGGGAGTCCAATTACACTGTGAAAGGAAAAATATAACATTAACTCTGGATATTTGTGCAACTGTCTCCTTTATATTGATTCTATGAAGCAGCATTTTGCTTTATGAGTGAGTTTACTAGTTCAGCTGCAATTACTTGTACAGGAGTGCACTGATGACTGTGAAGAGAGGGTGTAGGTCCTCCACATGCTTCGTAGAGATCACTGTGTGTCCAGCCTAGCCTTCTGGAGTTGAGAAAGGGCTGAATATTTTGGAAGAAATTTGCTCAGTTCTTGTCTGGATGGTGCAATATATGTCACTCCAGGATGATTAGAAGCAGGAAACTTCAAAGGGGAATCTCATGCAAGAGAATTCACAAGAATAGGGACTGAGAGAAGACTATGGGTCAAGATGAGGGTAAGGCAATAAAAGGGAAGTTTCATCATGCTTCAAAGCTGTGTGCAGTAATTGTTGCCCAAAGTTAAACAATTTATTTGCTTTGCAATGCAGGTTCTAAAGTCTCAGTTCAAAAGTGAGCATAGGTGCTAAGGGCCATTTTGTTTTTACTTTCTATTTTATTAGAATATTTTATTTAGAATACTTTGTTAGAGCATTTTAAAGCTCTATCACTTATTTCTCTATAACCTTCAGTTTCAGAAAGTACTTACATTTATGAAACAATCATGCTAGGGCCTAAAAACCCAAATACACCAATCATTCGGGGAACTCTAATCTGGAAATTTCCAATGTTTCTGCATCACATCTCATACATTCCATGTTTTAGTCTGATGTCAATGTTTGTGGCGGTAAAATGTCATTTATCAGTGGAAATTCTGGAAGGGAATATGTGTGTTATCTGCTCAGTTTTAGGGAAAAATCAATTTCTGAGGCCTATAAAATTGAGATTTTTATTAGAAATGTTGCTAGTGTAGGAAGATGGAAAAAAAAGCTTAGGTATGCACTAAATCCAAAGCCACTAGGGGGCAGCATCGTCCTTTTTTTTTAATTGAGTTTGATAATTGTCTGGGTGAGGCCAAGGGCCAAACACTTTCATGTAAAACATAGGCTACCTCACTGAACTTAGTGGAATTATTTCATATTTACATGGGTTCTAGATTGTAAATTTACTTTATTTAAAATGTCTCTGAAATCTAATACCATGTCCTCAAAACAACAGCATGACCAGGAGGGCAAAGCAATTACAGTCTCGGGACAATTTATTTTTGCAATTTCTAAAGATGTCATCACTCTTGGGAAAAGACAAGCTAAATCTGTGTGAAAAATTAAATTTGCTTTTTGCCACCACAGGCATGTGAGGAATGGGACGACTCCCTTGGCCACAGTGGTTGCTGCCATGTGATCAGCGGCTTGAGGAGCTAGACCCAGATTAAACATCACACAGACAGCATCATAGGACCATGGGGGAGTTAAATATTCTAAATGACAAGGAGGTTTAACCTGCCATTCAAATGGGTCTTGGTAGTCCCAGGTCTGTTTATATTACCCGACAGACACACATGGGGCAGGATGAGCGTAGTAGGCACAGGCAGGACGAGCAGAGAGCCGTGAGGCAGCTTGTTGCTCAGCGAGCGGGGACAAGTCCAGAAGGAGAGAAGAAAGACATCTGAGTTATGCACACACAGTATTAAAAACTCATAATAATGATTAAAAAAAAAAAAAAAATTAGTAACTCATAGTTGCCCTCATTCTGCTCTGGTAGCATGGCCATGTCAGGGACTAAGCTTGGGAGAAGCTAGCATGAGCTTCACCTCCTGCCACAGGTCCTGGGAAAGGCTGAGGGTCTTCCGTAGCCACTGATCACACAGGGAGACAACTCTGCTTACGGCATTGCAGCAGCCAGCCCGAAATCCGAGAGGACATCCCACACGCTGGCAGGGTCCCCGGAAAGCAGGAAATCATTCTGGACCACGTCCTTGGGATTTGCCCTCGCACTCCACGGGAGCTACCTGATGCAAATAAGGGCAGCGCATGGGAAGCAAAGGCAGAGCACAGCCCGCAGAGCCAAAAGGGCACATCGGTCCGGCATGCCCGAAAATCCTCGAGCAGCTTTCTGTCCAAATTAGCCTGGAGAATGACTCACTGCTGCAGAAAGAAACAATCCTCCTACAAAAAGAGCTATGCCTAACTCTCCAGCTGTGAAAACACCAAAATAAACACTGTTTAGCATGAAATCCCCCGCAAACCTAGGAAAGAGACTTTGGAACTATTTAAGGGGTTGCCCAAAGAGAAGTAAAAGCAAACTTTCTCTTTAAGTAGACGTGTAATGAGGAATTTCTACTAAAATTAGCACAGCATTTTCTCTTCTTGATTAAGGGTTGAATTCTTTTCTGTACAGGTAATCCTGCCCCCTAGGGATGGAAAGATTCCTGTTGGAGGCTCCTGCTGGCTGGTGTGTATTTAATCCTATCTCCAATTATTTGGATTTTTCCCTTTAAATGTCATATAACAAATGAAAATCTTCAGAAAAGTCACAGCTATGTCTTTTTTTTTTTTTTTTTTACAGAATATGCTGTGTATGTTTGAACTGTCTTCATTTGCTAAGGCAGCATATAGTAGCACCAGGAGAGCAGCTTTGCCAGAAGAAAAATTAAACTTCAAGGGCTGATTTTTCTGGATTGGGCAGGAAGAGCTATTCAGCGCATGACAAATTAACCACGCAAGTGAGTCACATACACTGGTATGGTATGCAGGAAAGGGAAGTCAACTGTGCGAAATCAAGACCTGCAATTTAGGAACCTCATATTAAATAATGAAAATGCTTAGAAACAGATCTGTTATGATTTGAAAAATGATAAACATGGCTAAACAGAGAAATTCATTATTTGATCAATCTAGGCTCTCTTCTCTGGAAGTTTTACTCTCTTCTCTTTGGAATATCTTCAGGAGAAGATATCGGATCTTGAACTGAATCTTGGATCTAGGTCTGTCTCTCACTTTGCCTACTGACCTCTTCTGTCTTCCAGACACCTGGATCCCTGCAGTCCCCTCGTACCAAAAGGGAAGACAGAGGTAGAGGTGCGTGTACATGTTTCTTGCAAATTCAGAAACATTCTTGGCTCCGTTGAGCTTTTACACAAAAGAGGCGATTTATTTCCATTTAACTATATTGATATTGATAATATCAGTCATTTTAAAATGATTTCTTCTTAAAATGATTTTGGAAGTGAATTATTCTAACCAAAGTGTTCAATGTATACCTCAAGAACACGAATATGAAATTTGAATATTTTAAAATGGTTTTAAAATAAAGCCAATTAGGCCATCTCCAATGAAGCACACATTTATAATGCTGATATTCCTTCTGTTCTCACAGTTCCCTTCACTACCAAAATATTAATCATTAATATTTTAATCATTTTATCATTTTAATCATGTTAATCATTTTAACAGGCTACACCTCATATTTTAAAGGTTAAAAGATTTTCTTTTGTACAGAAGTCCCTGGTTAGCACCTTCAAGATTTCATTTTGGTAACAATCTAAGGGATTCTAACATTTCCAGAAATAAACAAATCACAGAAAAAAAATGTTTATAAATGAAGAGAATCTCTTGAATCTCTCTAACTGTTTGGGAAATCATGTGAACACATGCATCATGCAAATGTGTTTAAAAGATTTTAAAAAGTCCCAAAGAGAAGTTTCTTTTGACTTCCTGCTGATGGCTGTTATTTCTGCAGAACTATATTCCATGTTGCTTCCTCCTCCCACTCTGACCCAGAATACTCGGAAATATCACGTTGCATTCGGTAGCAATAGGAAATATGTTCTAGGAATACTTTGTTCTAGTCACATCATTGCATAAAAACATAGCAAAGAGCAAAGAAACTTCACAGTGTTTCAGCATTAGAAAGAAATTGATATAGCGCAACTTGCTCTTACTTACTCAAAGATTTTTCCTAGTTGATCGACATCCGAATTTCCACGAAAGAGTGGCCTGAAAGAATAAAGAATATTTTTTAGGAAATGATTTCCTCTAATTAAAGTCATAGGGTGAAAATATGTTACTTTCTGAGACCTCACTCCTTTTCTTCATGTTTTATCCAGTCTGTGAGTGTATCATCTTTTAAGTTCCTGCTTAAATCAGTGAAAAACAAGATGGATGAAACATATCTTTGAATATGTTACTTTAGGGAATTGATTGCATCCTTTAACAGGAATGAAATAACCTTCTCCCTCTCAACTAGTACTATTCTATGAACTATAAGTAGATTTAATTAGAAAGAACATACTCAAAGAGCTCATTAGAAAGAAAAAATGAGTGAATGTCATGCAACCCATTTTAATATAACAAAATCAAAGATGAATTATTAAAGATATAAGTTGCAAATTAAATTCCTTGCAAATTCCTTGCCTTGGAAAGGCACTCCTAAGTTTGAGTATAAAATGTCAGTGGATTTATGAAGGTTTGTGAACAATGGCATGTGAAACAGTACAGAATTTACCTTGAAAGAGAGGAATACTTCTGCTGCATAGATAAAGATATATTCAAGAAATAAATTAATAGGAAGAACATTACAATAGGTAGAGTAGAGGCTTTAAAAAAGAAAAGACTAAAAATACTTTAAAAGAGTTGTACACACTTTTTCCTTCTCAAAGTATAGTTTAATATATTTCTGCTATTGTAATTTGTAAAATACTATCATCCCATAGTGACTAATCAGTAGAAAATATAAAACTCAGATTTGTCTCCTATACTGTCCAACTGCTCCGTAGTCCAGTAAGGTGTGATCCACAGTGCAATTGTACATGCAGACTCCAAGGAGATTCCAGCAACTTCCTGATGGGTGACCAAGGACACAGCCAGGAATAAGGGCACCTGTGAAGATCAGCCCTCAGGTGCTGAGCAGTACTTTGGTGCAGTAAGACGTGGGCAGAGCTGGTAGATGAGTTGAAGAAAGGCAATTCAGGCACACTGCAAACTGCGATATTGCATGGGCTGCCCCTCTTCGCTGAAGCACAGCTCTCCAGAGTGCTGCACACTGTGAACTTACTGCTCCGCTTTTCCCACCTGTTCAATTGAAATGCTTGAAAAATGCTGTACATTCCCATCTTTTCACTGGCATCCTTTGGTGAGGAAGGTCATTTCTCTTGCCTCTTACTGCATCATCCCTTTCTTCTCTCTGACAAAGGCCCTGAACAACAGTGATCGCCAAGGACATCGCTTCACAGTCCCACTTCTTAAAAGAACACCCTTCAGTCTATGCTAGGGCAACAAGCGATACCCAGCTATGATCCTCCCGCTCTCATTGCCCGTTTCTGGAGCAGGCACAGCACTCACATCACCTCTTGCTGAACATGAGTTAACTCCTGCAAAATAAGGTGAACATCTTGCAATTCTCAGTGGGACAGCAGAGCTCCATTTCGCTGTCTGTCTGGCAGGGCCACATCAAATACCCCAACCAGGTTCAGAACACTAGGACAGATCTCATCTAGACATGATCTCTAGATACAATCTCTGCAGAAAACCTTGCTATCATTAAAAAGAGCAAGCAATAACTGGAAGACATGCTGGCTGTCTCTGAGGCACTACGCATGCATTTATTTTTCTTCATATTTGCTGCCAGCTAGGTTTGGTCCTACCAACTTACACTGCAAACCACTTTGCACATGGCCACTGAGAGAACAATTTCACCAAATTCAATCTGAAACCGCGTGACATCAGATTTGAACTTGTGGGATGAGGCAGCCCGGTACTTGTCCATAACATACTGTTTATTTTCACTCTGAAATAAATAGTAAACATGGATTCCCAGATATACACTATGTTTATTATTGCAGCCTCTTCAACAAGACTGCTTCAACTGACACTTAGAGGTTTCTGTATTTTTTAGGTAGGAAACCCAGTAATACTGGGTTCTGAAAAACTCAGCAAAGCTTAACTCACACGATCATCTACTTCTGCTGTCTGTTTTGAATTTGATATTCAAAATTTTCGGTATCTACAATCCTACTATTTTCTGTGGTGGAAGACACACTCCAAAGTCAGATAATTCGACAACCTTGGATAATTTTTGAATTATGGCTTTAAATTATTAGCATACAGTCTTCTCCATTACTTCAACAATTTCAATTTTGCTTCCAGCATTACAATATTGGGACCCTCTAAGCTAACAAAATGTGCACAATCAAATAATCCTATCCGTGTGGACGGGAAGCAGATCTGATGTTTTAAAATGTATGCTGATCCCTGTGTTAATGTGAAAGCTTGGCATAGTCAGCCTGCTCTCAAATCACCTTAGGCAGTGTCATGCCAAAACAAGTATGCTTCTTGAGATTTTTAAGAGAGGTTTTTCCCATCGCTGCTGCTGTCTCAGATTTACTAAGAGCTGAAGCAAGAATTTAAATTATTTTGAATATACAATTGCACAACACAAGGTGACCTTGCAGCACACTTTGATATTTCATCATAATGAAGCACTATGAATTCAGCTTGCAGACTCCCATCCATCCCACCATCGTGACTACAACAGAATGCCAGCTCCAGGTTCGGCACCGCCAAGCTAATGAAATTTGCCTCATGAATCTTGGCTTCTGGTTCATCTGGAATATTGGACGGATGATTGGGGAAGTAGATCCACTTAATCAGCAGTCGAACGAAGATTTCGTCCCACATTTTGGCACTAGCTGTTCTTAAGCAATGACTTGCCAGCACCGCAAGTCCAGCACACCTTATATGGGAACTTTCATCTTAAGGAATTGGCTTTTTAATTCTGCTTTTAAGAGTGGGCACCAGTGCTTCCAGTACCATCGAACTGGGAGTACTCTTAGCAGCTGCATAAAAGTAAAATCTCACCTTTCTTCTCCCTATCTTTTACTTGACTCACTCACCCACTCATTCCCTGAGGTTTATTTCTGCAGACTGAATCCAGAAGTCCCTATTGGGGACATATTCCCTTCTCTGTGAGGGTAATCTCTCTAAAACTGTTTAAACTCTGAGTTTCATTTAGATCTAGATCCGCCTTGTATGGCAGCAGATGGAATCTATCCTCTGAATTCAAAGAACTCCTAAAAATCTGTGCCAGTCTCAGGAAAGAGGGTGCAACCGGTGGAGGAAAGGGGGGATCCAGGGGATGCACTTGAGGGTGCAACCGGTGGAGGAAAGGGGGGATCCAGGGGATGCACTTGCCTTCTCTATGGTTCCTTGATCCTCTCAACCTTCCTTGGCTTTGCCTGCTACAAACTCCATGCTTTCAGGCCTCCCACACTGTTGCTGTCTCAAAACACACGCTTGAGCAGGGAAGAAGATGGGACAAAAAGAATTCCAGTGCAGATGAGACCGATTTAATCTACCCGTTTGCTCGAGAGGTTCCAATTATTGTCACATGCCTACGCTCTCCTGCTTTTGTAGTTTGTTTTATTAGTATTATTTTCTAGGGAGAAGGGAGGAGGGAAGTGTTACAAGGGATCTGCAGGATCCTGCTGTCCATGTTGATGATGATTCCTTCCCCAGGCCTTGGGGACAGACTTTTACCCAGTCCCTCTTGAAAAATGTCACTGAATGGAGAGAAAGGCCATTTACTTCTACTGCAGCTCCAGAATGCCCTTAGCCTACAGATAAAAAATATATATTTGGAGGTACAACATTACTACCCTGTCTTGCTGCTAAAACAAATTCCTCTCAAAGAACATATATTTTTGAAAACATGGAGCTATACTGGAATGAGTGCTTGCTCCTGAGGTACAGAATGTGTAGCTACACAATTAAGTGGATGTTAACTATAAACTGCATTGTGACTATTTCCACAGGATAAATCTAGCTACCTTTTTAAATGGCAATCCAACACAAAGATAAATATAACATTGAAATAAAAATACAGGTCATGACTTAAAAGTGCAATGTAAAACCACACAAATCCTGAACAAGTTAGCATCTGCTTATAATTTGGAAGGACTTTCACCACTAATCTTCTGGCTGAAAGGCTCTCATGCTTATATGCAGCTGAACAAATTAGATTTCTCTTTTATCTTGTCCAAAGGAGTATACTTTGCTCACATTGCTGTCTCATGCTGTCTTTTACCTACACTGGATGTTCTGTCTAGCTGAACTGGGCATCTGTGTCTGAAAGGTTCAGTACTCTCTTTTTCAGATGCTCTTTTTCATGTCTGTGCTACTCTGTACAAACTGAGCTGTAAACATTTCCTAAGCAAGTCTCTATGAAAACAAAAATCATCCCCCTGGTGCAACTCCACTAACATGCCAAAGCAATTCTAAATGTAGTGTACACAAGGACAATGCAACGACATCTAAAAGATAAATGAGGTTTAACTGCAAACTGGGCTATAACTTCTAGACTTTACTTTCAGCTTATGGTCCACAAAGCACAGGGGCTCTAGAAG
The DNA here is from genome assembly GCA_013389825.1 of Crypturellus undulatus. NCBI lineage: Eukaryota > Metazoa > Chordata > Aves > Tinamiformes > Tinamidae > Crypturellus > Crypturellus undulatus. The sequence continues at coordinate 436,274 of VWPW01004536.1, read as the reverse complement.
AAATTGTAACAAAGTTTTGATTTATTCCAAAGTTGGAATTAAGGGCATTGAGAAACACTGCTGTAGTCTACACTGCAGTTTAGATACAGGAGAAAAATTGCTTAGCAATGTAACCAGGGAGGGAGGTACAGAAAAAGATTCCTCAGTGCCTTGATGGTGACAGGCATTTCGAACCAATTACTGCCATTCTCACTGAAAACTGCCTTTTAATTTCTGACCTCGAGCTATTAAACTACGGATAATATAGATATATATTATCTAAAAGTTTAGGTAAAGGAATATAGTAACAAAGATGGAAAAAGTAAAACAGTAACAAAGAAAAAAAGCAGTGAAGAAATTCTTTCTAATCCAAACATATTACAAAGCCATAGAAACAACTCTAGAGTTGCCAATGCAACTGCCTGCAAGGCTACACAGGGAGCCAGATACGTAAGAAATAACGTATGGAGTCTGGAGTCTGTCCACTAGCGCATTTGCTCCGTGTGGTGACAACAGCAGCTGGGAATCCCGTCGCCTTCCTTGTTATCACAGAAAAACAATACGGACCATCTCCCGATGGCTGACTTGAATAGATACAGGGCTTTTGGTGAAAAGTCCATGTATCGGCAATTCCCATGGAGGCAACGAAGTCACCTAAGACCCGCGTACACTCGGAAGAGCAGCTTGGATGGGGAAGGCGCAGCTGGTTTTCCCGGGCATGCCAGGCCGAGGCAGGTGGACTGGATCGGCAGCACTGGGGAGAGGAGCAGGGAGCTGCTCAGCTGAAGGCTGCGGAGAGGCGAGACAGGGCAGGCGGTCAAAGAGGAAGCCCCTGGTAACCTGATGCACTGCAGGGAAAAATGCAAATGGAAAGAGTAAAGGAGCAGTTTATGGAAGCGGAAGAGGGAATTTTAGGATCGGTAAGGCTACAGCAGTTAAATTTTGGAGTCTGCATGTGTGTGTCTGTGTGTGTGTGAGAGAGCAACAAGGTGATGGGGAAGAAACTTGAAAACTAAAGCCAAGAAACATTTGCCAAGGAATCCTGCATCGTGCCACGGGAAAGCTGCCAAGCTACATAGTCTGTGACTCAGAGATATATTTAAATGATGTTTTCTTTTTCTTTTCATATTACAAAATGTGAATAGCTGGCAAATAATTTTGTCAGATTCTCAGTTACTTGTTGTGAAGAAAATATTTTCATTTTCAGAATTAAAAACAAATAAGACCTAAAACTAAAATCACGAGGTGACTCGAAATAACATGATCTGGACTGTCCTGTGGAAACCTTTATTCAGAGGGATTATTTCTGAGCCGATTCCTCACTCGTGTTCCCACTGCTGCTTCTCTTTGACAGCTCCCCGGGACACGTCTGCACTGCAGGCGTGAAGGGGCAGACTAAAGGAGGATGGAAGAAAGAAATACGAATGTCTGCGAAGAGTCAGAGGTCCTTGACCGCTTCTGGTTAGCAACGTGAATGGGGCAGAGCACGAAACTCGTTTCAGCAGGCAGGCCCCAGCCGAGCGCGCTGCACGCCCTGGACAGTTACCCACTTCCAGTCACACGCGCCTTGCCTCAGCCCTTGTGCAATCCCCAGTTCTCATTTTAAACGTAACATTTTTTTGTACTTCGCCCTCTCCGCTCCCATTAATAATATCTTTGTGTGGGTGGCTGCCAGGCGCAGTAAAGGGAAGAAGTTACTTCATGTAGAGCTTATTATACTTGATCACAAATCGCTCAAGGCTTTTAAGAAACATACCTTCTCCTACATGTAAGAATGACATGGATAAATGCTAGGACTGAGCAAATAGATGGTGCTAAAATCTGAGAAAGAGCTGATCAGCCATCTTGAGTTTCTTATTTTAGTTTTTAATAGCCCCCCAAATTTTATCCCAAATCTACTATTCTTCAAGCAGGGTAGTACCATAATTATGGATAACACCTTTAAGATTATTGGGGCTACCTCATCATTAAACTGTTATCAGAATCTCAGTTAGTCTATTAAAAGAATTACAATTATTATTAATATTTCTTCTGAAGATTCTCATGGATTTGCCGAGTTTCATTCGGAAGGCAGCAGCAGAGAAAAACAAATCAGCGGCTTCCGAAAGGCTTCCACCGTCTCCCAGGGTAGGAGTGTGTCAAGTTTGCTTCCCAGTAATTGAGATGAATTCCCCAAAGAAAGAAGAAATTCCCCTACGAGTGCACAGACTATTTCCTAAGACACATGAGGCTGGACTGAGCAGGCCAGATGCTCTCTGAGCCACACGTTCCCCGCAGAGACGAGCCGGGCGGCAGGACGCGGCCGGCAGCTTCGTGAAGTTCCAGGACTCCGATCACGTTCAGGACCGAAGCTGCCGCATGCGCGGCTGGAAGCCAGCAGCGTCCAAAAGGAGGTAAAAGGCAAGATGGAAAATAATGTTAGGAGTAAGAGAGGACAGGTTAAAATGGAGTATAAATTCGGCAATCCCCTTTTGGTTAAGGTTTCTGCTCAGATGAGATCTTCCCGATGCGGGTTCTCACCGTGAGAGGTTTGCACTGCTCTGGTGCGAGGGTTTATGCCGTGTGGAGATCCTAAGCTGCCGAAGGGCTTTTAGAATAGAGGCTGGCAACCTGTGAAGAGCCAGGATTGCAAAGGGATTAATCACTAGCAACTTGCAGAGGGACGTGCATGTTCCCTTGAAAGTCCATCTGAAAGGGAAAGGTCAGTAAAAGGGAAGCCAAGCAAAGGCACCCTGTGCACCCGTATGAGCAAAGCGGGGCCAGGCCCTGCATAGATTCAGCTTAAAAATATAGCAGAGCAAGAGAAAGTTTAAATGAAAAGTATACAAGTATATAAGCATTCTCAAAGCACCCTCAGAAAGTGGGCACAGGAAGATCTTATTCCGGATGCTTAGTGTCTGCGTGATACGTTTTAGGTAAGTGTTGTGTTTCAAGGTCCCAGGTGGCCTTGGAGCAGAAGGAAGGGCCTCATCCCTCGCTGATATGTTTAAAAATCTCTATTACAGGCATCAGTGACCCCAGGATCAGCTAAGTAAGCTCTGGTTTCACAACCTCTCACAAGAAAAAAAAAAAAAAAGGTCTTTCAACAGAAGGATATAGCATGCCTGATAAAAACTGAGTGAGGGGAGTGCAGATTTTATCTTCATCCATAATACACTCTAACATGGGCAGAACTGCTTCAGTATTCATCATTATAGCATTATTTAGTTTTTATTTATTTTTTTATGGAAGAGCCTTGATAGGTTGAATGTCCTTCACTTACTCCCTAAGCACAAACGTCACAGTTCTCTTATCTGTGGACATTTGCTTCTCCAGAAGATTTGTAGCAGGGCTTTTAGAGTGGTTATCTCAGCTCATGAGCATGATACAACAGCAGTGTTTTGAAAACCATCCCGCCATGTGAAGCAAGTTCTGGAAATACATACACAACTGACCTTGGGAAAAGGGAAAGGCTAAAAAAATGTATGGTTTGTGTCTAGAGGAGACCCAGAAGCACTCCTCTCATTCGTATGGACAGTTCTCACCAGCAAGAGGATTTAGCTTTGTGCGTGTTAAATACGCTACCACTGTACACAGTTAAACTCTCTCCTGTAGTCAGTAGTTTCAGGTTTAATTATACAGCTGAACGGCAGATTTCTGTGTTTTTTTAGCACCCAGATAGAACTACCGATATGACAAATACAATATGGTTGTGCTCTTCCCATAAATACTTAGTTTTCTGTATTCTCTTCTTTCTCACGAGCCTATTTCATATCCTCCTTTTTAAACTTGCACTCTCAAAAACTGCCACACTTCTTTGCTGTTGTGGTGCAGCTATGTTTTAGAGTTTGAAGGCAATAACTGAATTCAGGATTAGATTAAGGCTGCCCTGTGTGGCTGGGTAGGGGATGCGAAAGCTCCGTCTTCTCCAGTTCACCCGCTGAAGCAACAGACCTCAGATCTGATCTGCGGGGCACTGTGCACAGGCCCTGACCTCGGAAAGATCGAATTCCTTCTCCCAGAGCGCGGCACCATTGTATTCCAGCCCTCTTTGCATTTTCACACCTCTTCAGCTCATACATTACTTCTCAATTAAGTATCTAGCAGACAGCATCGCAAAATTTCAGTCAGAGCTGGTCATGTCACCGTGAAGGTCCTTGCTCATGCCATATTTCAAGTTGCAGTGAAGCACCTACTGTCAAGGCAAGAAAAGCAGATTCTTCTAAATCATGGGAAAAACAAGTTAATGCAAAACTAATCCATCTACTACACATATTGGTCCAATTCAATCAGCTCAAAGATCCTAAGCAAATTAACTTCAGGGTATGTTTTTAGGGTTTTCTAGGGTTTTATTTCTCACCAAAAGCAAAAGACAAAACTTTTTATGTCATCTGTAGCAGTGAGGTGACAGAGGTGACAATGAGACAAGTGTGGTTGGGCATTGACACTCTTTGAGACTTTAGAAATGAAAGATCCAAAAGATGTCAAATTTCCACCATCAAAAGGTAACCATCAAACTGAAAATGTTTCACAAAGTCTAGATGATAAAATTCTCAATATAGAGTAAAAATCCCACAACAAGGGGTTTCTTCTTTGGGAAAGCACTAAGAACTAGGAGAGGGGGTGGTTGGAGAGGAGGTGGCCGGACTATCTCTGCAAAGGGGCTTGAGCTGCTCCAAGGTGGCAGGGAATGCGGGCTGGGGTCTACAGTCACGTCTGCTACCCGTATTAGGTGTTAATGGCACCTGTTGCTCTAAGCCTCCCCAGAGCTTTTCAGACAACCCGACACATCAGAAAAGCCTTCCCCGCTGCAAACTAATACCCTGCACCACCTTCACCTGTAATCAAATACTGTTGGTCGGAAAAGAATCTCCAAAAGGGGATTACAACTCTTCAGACAAAAAAGGCCGGGAAAACATTTCCAGTACTAACCAACAAACTATTATGTGAACAGAGGTGAAATTTCAACTTCAGACTTTTCTCCAGCTGTGGAGGTTGAGCCTCAAAAGACATGAAAATGGATTAGAAGGACGAAGTGAAAAAAAATATTTTAATTTGTAGCAGCTGTGTTGGCTTACAGTGAATTAATAAACACCTGCAGAAAAACTTGAGATAAGCATTAAAGGTGGAGAGTATTTATAGCAACCATACAAGGAAAACTGATACAGCTTTCAAAGGCCACTCAACCTAAATATAATTTTGCCCTAAATAATACTTTTTTCCCCAGGCAACACGCTTAGGCTGCACAAGCTGCAGGTTTTACAGGCACTGGACCATGTAGGTGCACAGTATTGTGCAGCCCTTTACTGGGAACACTGCTGTTATTTATCCTGTTCATCTATTACTGATTTCACATACAATTATTATTTCCTATTTTCTCAACCAAAAAATAAGAGAACTGTGTGGCACTACTGCCCAGATGCTGTCTTCCCCTCTGCATTGACATGAGTATATCCCACAGCAGATTTTTAGTTGCATTTCAAAGCTTGAATTCCAAGATGAATTTGGGACATTTTTTACCCTACTCTTGCTATTGGCTCTTGCCATTACTGAAAAAATAACCTGCTTCTGTCACTGGCACAATCCCCACTGCTCTTTGACATTATTTCAATGAGAACGGGGTACAGCTCTTTATATCTACAGAGTGAACCGTGCTGAACACCTGCCTCTGCCTGCACGTCCTGGCCCATCCACATATCACTTGCTGCTCACCACCTCTGTGTCCCCAGCTAGGAGCTCCCCAAGATCCTGATGCACTGGGAAGTGCCCTCACCACCAGCCCCTGAACAGACCTAGCACGTGAGCAATGTATCCCTCTCTCTGCAATCATTTTTCAGTAAAGGAAAACGGAGGCCCAGGCAGGAGAGAAGGCAGCCAGCCTGCTGTATCGCTGAGTAGGACATTCAGCAGGGAATGAGTTCTGACTACATATATATTATATAGACTCTTTCATTGTAAAGTTGCCCTATGTTGTCTAGTTGTAACTGAGTATCTTCATTCTTACAGCAGCAGGGTATGATTCATTACTGCCAAGCAGGCTTCATTTAAAAGCTATAAAAAGCAACATTACTGAAAAAATCTTTTGCTACATATACTTATTTAGACGCTGAAAGCTTGAACTCCAATTATATGGGTAGAAAAAGCCCTTTAAAATTATTCAGTTGTATAAAACAGCGTGTATATAGTACTGATATAATAATGTTTCATGGGCATAATCTAATAAAAATCATCCAATAATTGACAATAATTGGACAAAATCTGGACGATATAGCAGACTGAGTCAATCACCTTCTGATTTAGCTGCTGATTCAGGCTCAGTCAAAATCAACAGTAAATGAATCTTCACGACAATTTATTCCAGCTCAGCTGAATAAATCAGTGCAAACGAAGTAACCCTCTTGGATGAAATTCCTATCTGACAAATGTCTGTATGCTCACAGCACCTATTTTTGACAAGCCTGGACACTCGAGGAGAGAAGCGATGAATACGGAGAGCACTGGAGCAAAAGAAGAAGCGCTGCACCAGGGCCCGTGCTTGCAGCGCTTCCGGGCCGCGCGCGCTCCGCGCATCTATAAAAGGAAAGCGGGGAGTATCGCGCGTGGCTTGGGAGAAGTCACACGCTTTGCCCATGCAGAGGCAGGCTGCCTTTCCTCAGAGCCCGCAAAACGAGGCACGCGGGCAGCTGGGCAGCGGTCACGGGCAGGCCGGGCTCGTCGCGGCCGCGAGGCGCCGCGTGCCCCTGCCCCGCGCGCGGCCGACGCGCAGGCGCTGCGCGAAGCACGTCCGCGAGGCGCTGCGATGCCGCGCGCCTTCCCGAGTGAGCGGTGCCTCTGCAGGGAGAGGAAGGCACAGGCACCGGCTGTGGCCCTGCTCTGCCCCTCCGGGCAGTCCGAGGCCTGTGGCGCGGCTCAGGCTGCGCGGAGCCGCCTCCAGGTGCTGCAGCTCCCGGAGGGAAACGCAATTCTGGAATTCTAAAAATCAGACTTCTTACTGTTCCTGCTGCTTTCCTGCAGATCCGTGGTTTGTTTTAGATGGAAAGAACATCTCATAGCTTTGGTGGGCGCCTACCTGCTGCTGCTCTCCGGCCTGGGACACCCTGTCCCGAGCCTCCCGCTCCCAGTTCAACACCTGACCTTAACACTCACCCCGAGCCCTCTCAGGCGGCACCATCTCCGATGGTCTCCTGGCCCCTGCCCCACGGCTCCCTTCTGTTTTTCTGTCATGGTTAATGACAGTTTTTGGTTTCTATGGTTTATCAACGGTTTCCCTTACCAACAGATCTATTCCTCTCACTGAAAGTCTGGCGCGGCTGGAAACTAGGAGGAAAACCACAAGTGAATGGCCTGGCGCTCGCTCACCGCCCCGCGCCGACCACAGGCTGACACAGTTACTGGATCTGACTAACGGCCATCAGTCAGCCCAACCGTAGGCACTTAAAATGATATCGGCCAGCAAGGCTCGGAGGAACGTGTGCGCTAAAAAACAAAGAGATGCTTTATTGTTAACGAGGTGATGCTGCCTTGAGATCTCTTATCTTTTCTGTGTACAGTAATTACTGGTGTTGTTGTGACTGTTTGCCCTTCTCTCCATTAATGTGTGCTTGTCCTCTGCCCAAAGCCAATGGGAGCCTTGCCACCGATTTAGGATTAAACACAAAACAATCCTGTTTATCAGAAAACTAGAATAACACGAACCAGTGCTGTCTTCTGACTCCCTTTGAGAGCAAAGTTTGAAGCAAAAAGTCACTGTTGTTCTGTCAGATTGCTACGGTCACTAAGCTAAATTGTAGCTTGGGTCCCTTCAGCTTAAGTAACACTAAAAAAAATCTGTAATAGCCTGGCCACCTATCTGGGGAGGAAGAAAAACTCCTATTTTATTAGGTCTGGTTTGGAAAACCCATCAGCCTCCCACACATCCATATGCACATGAATGGCAGAAGAATAAAGGAGGAAAAGTGCAAAGCACAGAATTTTGAATGCTGACAAGATCTTTCCAACGTATAAACCTTCTCCCAGCGCAGTCAGTCTGGACAGTGGTGAACTTTCATGGCAATTGCAACTTAAATCATTCTTGTAACAAAACAAGATAATTTCCAAAAATGGCAAAAACAAACTCAGGCCAAAACTGTACAGTACCTTGGTTCAAAGAGTGCAAATTAAGCTATGTAGTTTTTGCAGTTATGAGTGGCAACATCCACCTTTGCGTGCTAAAACAATGACAAAAAGTGAAAAGGAGAGAGCTTTGTTGTTGTAATTTTCCTGCTACCAAAATCCAACAGAGATCAGGCAGACAAGTGAATGATGATGTTTTCAAGGTCTTGGTCCACTAGATATGTTGTTCTAAGTTTCACTGGAAAACACCAGATAATGTGATTGCAAAGTCTGTGTTTAAAATTGCTGAGTGATAGAGAGAACAGTTGTCTCTTAAACCACATTTAAGAAGTCTGATAGTTTACAAGGGAAACTCCACTTATAAGCAGTGTTCACAGATGTGTTCCTTCGGTGGCTTTTGCCTGGATGTCTGTGTACTCCTTCTCTCTTGTTATCCAGATATACCTCATTACCTTCTCTTTTTTTCTTTTATGGATTCCCTTTCTGCTCCATCTATTTCTTTCTTCTTTTCAGTATTTAGATAATTGGGAAACATCTTACTGAAAATAGGAGAAGGGATCACAAAAAGGTCTGATTAAGAGTTGAAGAAAGATAGAAACTTGACCATATGGAGAAATACAAGATCTAGTAGGCAAAGTGAAATATTCCAACTGTTGCACATCTGCAACGCCAGCCTAAAACAGTAAGTAATAAATGCTCAGATATGCTGAGGCACAGGAGTATAACTGACAAAGAATTAAAAGGTAAGTAACATGAGACAAAACAACGTCAGTGAAATATGCCTTACAATCTGTCTATGGTGGCACTGATATATGGTACGTGCAGAAAGGTAACATGAAATTTAAGTCTTCCTCCCTATCAATCATGGTTACCTTTCTTTCGCTTGTGTTCAGTATGACCAGTCATCTGTAATGTCTGTCCACATAGGAAGAAGTTAAAAACCCAGTTTGGTCAGTAAGATCATAACTGTGTGCCAAACAACTGTTAATAAAGATGAGAGCAGAAAGCCAGAGAATATAACCCTACCTTACAGAAACTGTGGTAATGTTTCCATGATTTCCTGCCCTATGTAAATTATAAATTTTCCCATTAATTTCAGTTTAAGACAGTTTTGTCTAGAGCGTTGCATAGTAATAAGTGGTTTCTCCTTCCTCCTAGTCCTGCCCAAACCACAGGCTCTTCAGTCACACCTTTGCCCGCATTGATGCACTTGGTCTATGGCAAGAACAGGAACTGGTCTAATTAAAACAAGCTCCATATTAAGCTCCATTATATTTTGTTCCTACTGTTCCAGTATCTGATATTTTCCATTGATCACAGGCTTTAAACAAATGTTTCTGTGCCTCCAATGCATTGAATAATTCAGTGAGATGATTAACATAAACATTTTAAAGTGATGACATACTGTGGAAGAGTTTGAACTGAAGGCCCCTTAATGCACACAAAGCCTCTAGGCAGGTGTGCGTTTGGAAGGCTATTGATCAACTAGATGTGCCTTGAAAGCGTTCAACGGCACGACAGTTAATCCCAAGGAATAGCTAACCCAAAATACACCAGGAGTAGGGGATATAGTATGGTGAATTGCCAAACAGTTCTCTGTAATAGCAAAATTTCTGTGAGTCTTTTTTCCCTCAAAGCTCACAGTCCCCTCTACTTCTTCTTCACCATCCTTAGACAGTTGAGAGTCTGTGGTTCTGCTGTTGAACATGTGTTGCCAGATGTACACCTAATTTTTTCAAAGTGCAACCTTAAAGGACTACATCTGTGAGAGATTAGCACCTTTAAGAACAGCTAATTCAAACCACATGCGTGCATGATGAAAATGATGCTTATTTGAAGACTCAAACTGGACTCTGGACTGCAGATCTCTTCTGAGATAAAAGCCACCTGTCCCATTCGAAGCAGCTGAGAACCTGTAAGATCTGTTAGGAGTTATCACTTCCTTGTCCACTGGTAAGATATGGGAAAAGAGACCTCCTGCTCTGTGCAAGGGCATACACACAGTAGCTCAAATATTGATGAGCTAATTTCCTTTGAAACTACCTTTTCCTTTCTGTGATAGTTTGGCAGCCAGATAACAATAATCACACTAACAGAGCGGTCTAAATTCTTGCGACGTTAGTTTCTCCCTTCGCAGTGTCTCATGTAGAGCAGAGTGGAGGGCCTGTGAGTACCAGAATCAGCTCTGCAACTGACAGTTCTGAGTATCTCCCACATACATTGGAATCGTTATTTTGAATGAAAGTCTCACTGACCTGGGGAGTGGGCTTATTTCCTAGGTAAGGTAACAGAGAGCTTGTACAGGGTCACTGCAGGAAGAGCAGGAGCTGGTAGCCAGGAGAGCTCCCTCTCCACCCTGCAACACCGTCTTGCAGAGGCAACAGTCCTCTGAAGCGCAGCATGATGCTTAGTAAGGGAGTTTAGTTCTGCCGTGCTTTGTGCCACTCTGCCACGCTGAACTGTTTCTGGGTGGACTACAGTGCCCTTTGGAAACAAGGTTAATTTCAGCAATGATTTCAGTGAAGCCAAGGCTTTACAGTCTCATGTGATCCAGCTAAAAAGAGCCATTCCTTCCACTTTGAGACAGAAGCTCAAACTTTCCCATCCAGCCTCAGTGTTTGGAAACAGCTCAAAAACAGGTGTTTTCATCATAACTGGCTATTTTTTTTCTGAAACCACTAGACCATCTTCTATTTCACGAGGCAGTAACTGACACATGGTTTTCACTGCCCACTGCTCCTCTTTTCTTCAGCAAGCGATGTGCAATCTGATGGCGAAGTGGGCAGTGGCCTGTCTCCTTGCACAGCCCGGCATTCCAGCCCTTAGTCCTGGAACCAGAAAACTGGAAAAACGGCTGCAGTGGATCTGACAGGACACCTGCACTGCAGACTGAGCTGATAACCTATGAGTTGTCTGGGAAGTGGAATAAATACATAGCAGATTTTACTGTGAAAGACCTGTTGCAATTATTCTGTCCTGTAAAACACGGTATCTAGGAATTAATATGAATATGAATGTTTTGCTATTTTTTTTCTTGTTAAGTGTTTTGTGCATGATTAAAGAGGCCTGTAGGTCCCAAATGCATTTCTTATATCACAGCCTAGTTACCATACTAGGCTCTAAGTTTTGATTTTATCACGTCTGTATACACTACCAAGAGATACAAAGGCCTGGGCTGTCTGCACACAATGATGTAACTACCCTAACTGGACACATTTGTGCTGTTATAAAGATGACTGCTGTTCTTACAGCTTGTTTCTCTATCATCTTGCTTGTGCTCTCCACAGAACTTGTCCCATCACAGATATTTTAGCTGTCACACATCTTTTATATTCTGCTGCACTTTTCAAGCATAGCTGGCAATGCAATAACTCTCACATATGATAAGTGCTGGTGAAGAAAGCTGAAAAATGAGACAAATGACTAAAATCATGATATAAAATTTAAAAATGAATAAATAATAACCTCACAGTATTTGTGCCAGTCTTGCGGAACTGATGATTGTACCAACAGCAGACTGACTGCAGCACTGTGGAGCTGCTGCATGGCCATTCTCAAGAAAAGTCCACGTATTTGGAATTAATTTTTTGCTTGTCTGAGTGAAGATAGAGACACTGAGATAATAATTCTTTAGTTTTGGTTTGGGGAGGTAGAAAGGTTTTAGGGAGAGCGCTCTCTTTCAAGTACTGGGTGTGAATGGACACCTGTAATGTTTGTGAAGATTGATTTGCCAAAGACTGGCGGTATGAGGCCTTTTTCCACTGGCCAGGAAAATGCTCAGACCTGATGTGAGGACTTTTTATAAATAATGCTTACTTTTACCTAATCATATTACTTAGATGTACTTTTTACAACTATATACATGAGATTAATGCAGCTGGCTCAGTACTGGCTGCTGACAAAGACATGAAAGTAGCTGATCTTAGTATTTCACTGGGTACCTCCTGCCTCTGGGTCCCTGTTCTGTCAGCTGCATCTCTGATGGATCCTGTGAAACTGTGGCAACCAATAGGACAACTTATATTTTCATTACTAGTAATTGTGATCCATGCACAATACCTTTTAATCAAAATAAAATGGGGTCATTGAAACAAATCTAACTAACTAACACTTTGGTTAGTTAAGGATAGTCCATCCAAATGTAGCTAGAAGTGACTGCAGCCTATTTAACTAGAAGAAAGATTTAAAATTTGAAACTATCATATATGGCTAATTTCACATGATCCTTCATTTGATGCTGCTTTCATGAGAAGAGCACGTGGACAGAAAAGCATGCCCAGGACAGAATATTCTCTGCTTATACAACCCATGTGCTTGGCTATTGAGCAATTTCTTGCGGATCTGTAAGTGCAGGTCCTGGGGACACCTGAAGGCAGTTTCAGGATACAGCCGCACACCTCAGCTTGGTAACCACAGACCTGAGCAGACTGGGATGGTGGCACGTACACACGCACACGGGGTGAAGCCTGGAAATCTGTACCACAATTAAATTGTGCATGTTTGATGTGGATTTAAAATGTGCATGCTTAAGTAAAATGTACATAGCTATAATTAAAGTTATTCAAACCCCAGGTTTCAGGAGAACTCGAGTCCTCAGCTGAGAGGTATCATTTGGATAGCAGGGTGAGAGAAACCTTCAGATTTACTCTGTATAAATTTATTTATACAGATTTATTATAGATTTATTTAATTTATTTTTTGATTCTTTTTAAAGAGTTCTTATACACAATCAAACTTATTTCAGATGTATTTTTTAAACAAATACTTGTTTGCATTTGTCTTAAACTGGCTTGCTTTAAGGGTGATTTAAAATAAATGAGGTGCCACCTGCTCAGGACATGGCACTCTGTAACACTGGGTTACTGGACCGTTTCTCCAGCTCAGCTGTCTCCCAGGGTATTCCTCCTCCACAGTAGTCTAGAGAAGAGAAATAGAGTAGTCTGGAACACAGAAATATGTGGGCTGCTGTGAAGGCTGTAAAGTGCCATTTGGTGCCTATTGGTATCCAAAAGCTTTCTGGCAGGGAGCAAGGTAGGAGGTAACTTGCCTGAACCTAGAGCTCCCTGATTGCATTTACACAAATCTATATAGACACTGCTGACCTTATGCCTGGTATAAACATCTTCGGGATACATTTTATTTCCAGTTCCAGTGAAGTCTCCATGATAAAAAAAAAGGTCGAGAGGTGTCTCACTGAATTTGTTAAAAGCAATGGAGCTTTAAAATCTTTCAGAGAAAAGGCAAAATAGAGTAAGGAGAGGAAAAAGTGCTCAGGAATACAGTAAAAAGGAAACACTGTCTTAATGTCAAATCAGCATCCACTTCTAAGCTTTAGCTGCATTCTCATATTCTTATCCTATCAATACCAATTGAAAAGCAAATGGGTGATTACCTAAGGGTACTACCATTTTCCAGCAGAAATAGCTGTTCCATTTATTCAATATTTTGGAAATATTCCACGGAGTTTGCAAAATTTTACAGTTTATTGCTACTAAGGTCACAGTAACATGGGTTTTCTTTTGCAATTCACCAAGAAAATCAGAAAGACAACATATATCACACAGAGAGTATTGCAAAATTAACCCTATATACAACCTTCCATGGAGATAACACTCAGTGCTGCTGACGGTAGCCTTGTGGCAATGAGGCTTTAGATTAGTCTTCCGAAACATGCCTGTATACTGAAGTTTCCAAAAGTCATATTGTTTGCAATGAAACAACATAGTACATGCAAACTTGGCAGATTCCTGACCTCTGCAGTTTTTGACTGTCTCCCAAACTTAGGACTGAGAATGTCAGACTGACCCTACATTTGGCAAGGATAATAGAAGTCCTGGTTTTATCAAACTCTCTTTCCAGTCAGATCTTGTTTCCCTAAAAAAAGGAGATTTTGTAATATTAACGTAATATTTGCATTAGAGAACTTATCTGGTTCTGAGTCAATTTAATATGTTGGATTCGGGATTTGGAGAGCAAGAGAGACTCAAATGTCATAACACGAAAAATAAAATTCAATTGGTAGGCTTGTGTATGGCAATACACATCTGCAGGGGTATTGCAAATTAGATAAGAAAAAAAATAACGAGTTTTGAGAATATAGTTCTCAAGTCAGTTCTGCTTTGTTCTTATTGCAAATGCTAAAATTAGCTTCTTGACTGCAATTTAAAATACAAAAATACTAGTGGCTTGAAGCCATTGACAACCTGGCAGTATGTGGGATAAGATGAAATCCTTAAAACTTTGCAATGGAGGGCTTAACTGATACTCCTGAAATCCACATTCTTCTTTTCTCTCATTTTCTAACTTCATTTCTGAGTCAGACACACAGAGGGTGGAGTGTAATAATTCTACTCAGGCCATTTGACCAGGCAAGAAGCCCAATATAAATGATTTTTCCATATACTAACATTAATAAGTAGTGGAATCACAAAATTCTTTTGCAAGACTTAAATTAGTACTTTGAACTTCATATTATATAAATCCATCTCAATTTGCTGCTACTAAATAGTTATTTCTCAAGGCGCTTGCAGAATGACTATTTCTTGTAAGTTATGTCTGTTTTGTTTTTTAGACCACTCAGTCTTTTCATTTTCTTTCACATTTTCTTTATGTATGTTCTACAGTTTCATGGTAGCTGCTACAAAGTGAAATATACAGTTTCTCTGTGGAGATCACTTCAAACTAGATGATCACACATCAGCACTTTTTGCAGTAATCCCAGCCAAACTGCATGTGATTGGGTTGATACTGAGGCAGATTTACCTCGCTGACGTTCATGAGGGTTTGCTCCTCTCTACACCTACAAGGCAAAACCTCCATGTCAGCTTCCACTGACAGGCACTGCTTTCTCACTCACAAGTCAGCTGCATCCAGCTGGAATCTTCCACAGCAAAATAGTTCTGATGACAGCCAAATTCACTGAATCGGTCAAAAGAGGAGATGTCTTCCTATATCTGTTTTCTTTGCCTGCCTTTTACTACCTCTGTTACTCTACACCTTGTCAAAATAGCTTTTTCTCCAAAAATTCCTACCTCTCTTTGTAGAAATCAGCATTACAGCAACCTTCCAGATCTCAAATGTGCCAAGAGAGGACAGGGAGCAAACGTGGTGCTCTAATGTGCAAACTCCAGAGCAGGACGACTGCTCAGCGCTGCGCCTGCCTTCCTCAAATTCGGCCTTCCACAGCAGTCAGCTCTACTCAAGCTGGTCAGCAGCCCCTCTAAGCCCACACTTATCTGCATGCGGAGTCATGCATAACAGGAGTACAGCAAAGCTCATTTAGGCTTTACCAGAGTTGAGCGAGACTCCCATCAAAACAAAAACAGCAACAGAAAACCTCTTTGATGGCAACATTTAAGAATACACAATGGACATTTACATTTTGTGCTATAAATAAAACATCCTATGAGTCCTCTGCAACATAAAAACGATCCTATGTATTGTACTAGATGCTATTGCACATTTTTTTTTTCAAATATCATGGAAAAAAAGAAAACTAATGTTTCTTACTTTCGACGGAACATTTCTGCAAATATGCAGCCAACACTCCAAAGATCAACTGGTGTTGCATAGCTGGACTGAAGCAAAACTTCAGGAGCTCTATACCACAAAGTAACAACCTGCAAAACAAAAAGGAACATGAGAGAACATGCTTATCTACTGAATTACAACCTCCTCAGAGCCGTTGCGTGCAGACCCAGATTACCTTAATCCACATCGCAAAATCTCACAGACTGGGGCAAGCTGCTTTGGTCTGTGAGTAGAAATGGGTCCTGGCTGAAAAAGCTGAGTGTGGATGAGGGCAGTGAGAATAAGTCAGGGCGTGAGGTCACTTCTTCTGAGGAAGTTTGCAGGTCACAGTAACACAGTATGGGACAATATGCGGAGCGAGGTGCAACGCGGGTGTCCGCCGTGCTGCGCCAGGACAGTAGCAGGCACCTCTTTAGCCACAGCTGAAAAGATCTACAGCTTGGGGATCCCAAATGTTCCTGGTGGAGGTTCGGACTTTGCAGCGCAGATGCTAGGCTATTGAACAGGGTCTGATTTCTCTAAACACCCTCCTGGACCCCTTCGATATAGTCACCAGGCCACTAAACTGGAAACCAGTAAGGCAGGTCCTATAGACGTGCTGGCCTTTAGGACACATCAGTGCCTGCAGTCATAGCCCATGTCTGTCCTGAGCCCTTAAGTTAGGCTTTTTTGTGTGTGCAAAAGCAGTGGTGCTAACTGAAGTGCCCTGGCCAGTCTGAGTGAATGTGTCCTACCTGTCTCAAACGCTCTCTGCTTATTGGAGCCATTTTAACTTTTTCTTTTGTTGCTGTACACAAAGCAACTCCAAGCCCCGGCCTTGAGGGGCACACAGAGTTCTCCAGCGTAGCTTTCTGCACAGCGAGGCTCTAGGTTAGCCTTCCTCTGAAATCACTCTTGGAGATGCCTTGACCTTCTGGCACTTTCAAGGAAGCAGCAGGGCACAGGCTGCCAGGCAGGTCCCTGACCTTTGTAGCAAGTGACCATTTCTGCCCACACGCTGGTGGTGAGACCAGCCCTAGCTTCATTCGCCAGTTATTTCCAAATGATTCCCTCCTTCCTTGGGGAATGTGCCACGTAGAGCAGCTGCTGTTTGGCTGTCCCCATCCTCCTGGCCATGTCACAACCTGTAGCGGGGACCCAGTGTGCATTTTACTGGCACTGGTCCATAGATGTACTTGGATGAGCGCGTCCTGCGTGCTGGACCCGCAGCAGAGATGGGACAGTTTATATTTATCCTTTTACTTCCCACAAGTAGACCAAATACAGATGTAGCTGACTGTATCTTCGGCATATTTGCACAAGAACATTAGGAGCTTTCTTGGATTCCTGTGTGAGCTGTTATGTTCAGGAATATAATCTCAGAGCATCCTGCTCCTGAACACAACCACAACCCAGCCACAACAGCACGGGATCGTCGGCAAAAGGGCACAGATCAAAGCTCTGACATCACTCTGGGGGTAGGGAGGATGTCAACACTCTCTGTCTTGTTTCTTGGACAAGCACAAAGGTAAGAATTGGGAAAGGCAGCGCTCAGGAGGAGCATGAAATGAAGTGAAAGGATGCAGGTGAGAATAAAAATAAGTTTTTAAAAATATATTAACCATGAGAGTGAGTTCTGAGTTTCAAGACCGGTGCACAGACAAGAGTAAAGGAGAGTTGCTGTTTTAACGGTAACAATGTAATGGTCTTCTAAGCAAAAATAACAATAGAAGTAATCAGCCAAATTGACTGGTCAAAGTCAGCCCAAACAAAAGCAAATACAACATTTATTACAATCATTACATGCCCTGACAGCCTCTGGAACTACTGAAAGGAGACTGAAGGGAGGTTCACGGATATTTGCACAAGCGGTCATATTTGCTAACAGTCCTCTCAAACGCTTTGATCTCTATTCATAAAATTTGTCTTTGAAACAGTTCAATAACACAGTGCAAAGTACTGCCGAGCGGAGCCACCCCAGACTTGCAGGTTGCTGCCCACATAAGCAGACTCCCCTATGGAAGCTGCGCATTATATAGCACGTGGCTGCCTTCTCCGCGTGGGACCACACTAGGAATCCCATACTAGAGACAACTCTGTCTCTATGAAAGACAGTTTCTTCTGAGATCCACTCTAGAGAACGAAGGGAAATGTAACTCGAGGTCAGGAGGATTTTACTGGAGCTGCCCAAAGAGAAGTTGGAACCAGAGAGGATTCCTCCTCCTAAAAGATACACTTTTACACTTTTTTTTTTTTTTTTTTTAATGATGCAGGTGTATTTTTCAAACTCTGATCTGCACTTTTGTTCCCTCAGGACCTGAGCGACAACAGACTGAAGAAACGCTGCTTTGGGAAACCAGCTATAGCAATTCCAGCCAGGCGCGAGTCGCCAGTGACAAGAGCGCAGCGCCAGAAGCCAGAGGTGCCAGCCGCAGAAACACAACCCCATCTCTCCAGCCATCCTGCTCCACACGCTGATCCCGCGTGCCACAGGTCTCCCTTTCCCAGGGAGATGGGCTGGGTGCGGGCTGCTCCCCAGCTGCGGGACCCGCGCTGGCGTGGGGAGCGCTGCTGCTCTCCCCGGGCTGCGGAAACGCGGAGGCTGCCACCGCCGCCGCCACGTGACCGTGACCATCACGGAGCAGTTCCCCCAGCGCTCGCACCCTGCTCGGCTCCATGCATGTGTGCACCGCGGACCGGGAGATTTCAGTGCTGAGCGATTTGGAAACCTAAACCCGAGCAAGAGCGATTCCCAAAGGCTGACAGTCAATTCCAGCAAATGTCTGACGGCTTTAGAGTCAGAGAGGAAGTAACTTGGGCTGAGGTGCTTTGATAAACTTTGTCATTACTATGTAATTGTAAAAGTGACCGAGTACACCCTTATGGCTCATAATGTGCAAGAATGTGTTTCAGGATGTGAATCTGACAGAGATAAAAATGTCCTAAATGTCAGTTTACATACAAGCAATACCACAGATGACTCCTCCAGAGCCAGGGGTCTTCTTGAGAAAAGTACAGGATGATGCAGATGATGCCGTGGTTTTGACTGAGCTTCACACTCGCTTCTTTTACCATAGAAACTGAGAAAATATTTGTGGACATTCCATTAACATTTGCAGATAAGTAGAAATGAAAATTATTCTGAACACAGGATATGGTGAGGCCGAACAACTAGATCATCGCTTCCTCTTTAGCGCTGCCCTGACTTAGAATGAAAAAGTGCTGTGTGTAGGTAAAGCTGTATCGCCAGCACCAGGGCTTGCACGCCGAGGAAGCAGCCTGTCGACGTGGCATCTTGACAACCAGTTCCCATTTTTAGGATCCAAAGAGCAAGCATCTGCACTGTTATGTCTTGCTCAAATCCTGCTCACCCTGAAAGTCCAACACACACCACATGCATGCGATGGCTGTTCAGTACGAGAAGGGGTTTACACTTATGTGCTGGGAGAGACCCTACCCAGAGGGGTAGAGAGCAACTCTACCCAATGCAAAGCTCCCACNCCTGAAAGTCCAACACACACCACATGCATGCGATGGCTGTTCAGTACGAGAAGGGGTTTACACTTACGTGCTGGGAGAGACCCTAAAACCAATGCATAGCTCCCACATAGGTCATGGGCCTCAGCAACCACGTTGTACTTTAGTCCTCCTACGCAACAAACATCCCCTCTCTGCCCTTCTCCTCTGCCTGGCCTGTCCTCCAGCCTGGTGCATCCTGCTCGCCCTGTCCTCCCTCACCTTCCCCAGCCGCCTGTTGTATTCCGGGGCTTTGGGCACTGCGTCTTCTCCTTCCTCCTCCATCCAGAGGCTCCTGGGCCAAACTGGCACCATTAAGCCCTTTACGTGGCTCCTAGCTTTACAAGGTGCGCTACCAGCCCATGGGGGGTATACCATGTGACATTTTGTATTTCATGGACTTATCTAAATACGAAAAGATTGAGACTAATTTGCATGCTGGGACTTAAAGGAGAAAATATGCACATTTTATGCCCCTACTGCACAGATAAGATGGGGTGATACCAGATGAGGATGATATCAGTAGCTGCAGCTTTCTGTCTCTCACTGTTCAAACGTCAAGAGATCTATGCAGTACTTAAGGATGAAAATAAATGAAACACGTAACTGAGAGTCATTACAGAAGAAACAAATATCTGCAAAATTTTGCCAAAGTAGGGCCTGACTCCTGAAAGAACAACATGGAAAACTGCTTGGGGAGAAATATGCATAGATGCATTTAGGGTCTAAAGAAAAAAAAAAAAACAGAAGCTTATTTTAGAATAAAGCTGTCTGCCTTATTATACCTGACAGATGTGTGGGACCATGCAGCCCCAGGAGCTTCAATCCTGCCACTTCACATGACCTATTTCTGATGTGCAACCAAACCAGGGGTAAGGAGCTGCTCACAGCATCAGGGTGTTGCGTCAGTCACGTTGAGGCACCGTTTACCTCACGTTTGCCCTCCTGGATGACTGCTCCACCTCAGCAGAGTCCAGCTACAGCGGCGACGCGGGGACGCGGCGGCGGCGGCGCAGCGGGCACGTCTGCGTGAGGAGATTCGGCAGCAGGGTTTGCTGTGCCCCCCTCCGCTGCTCACCGGGAGGGCAGCGCTGGTGGGATGAGGATGGGGACGGGGATGGGGACGGGGACGGGTCGTGGTGGCAGAGCCACGCACCACTGCCCTGCCTGCCCGAGCCTCGCAGGCAGCTCACTTCACCTTCCCAGAACAAAAACCAGGAATAGCAGCTGCATCTGGGTTTAAAACTTGTGGCTTCAGAGGTCACTAAATTTTGCAGGTAGAAACCAAAGACAAAAATTGGACAACATGAAGAGGAAGAAGAGCATTCCTTCTGCGTTTGTATCCTCTACCTGCAACTTTCGTTTCATGAAGGAATAGGCAGAGACGAAGCAGAAAAGACCAGAATCAGCCTTTTCTTGTCAGGTTACATTACACAATCACGTTTCCACCTCCGCAGCCTGGATGAGTAACGGAGAGCACAGAGGATGGCAGGGATGGATTAGGTGGTGGCATTTCTGCAGGATGAAGGCACCCAAGTTCTGCGCTCAGCTCAGCAGCGGAGCACAGAGATGCTCGGGGCCACTCTGCTCTTGCACAGGGCATCCCACTTAGCCTTTGTATAATGACTTCAAAGTATTGTTTGTTCTTGGTTGGGGTGAAGAGTGTGCTGGCTTTATTTGCTGGGGATTGCCCTACTGTATTTTCCCCTTGCTTCCCTTTAAGTGTCCACAGAGCATGCTGGGTTTATCAAGAAAGTCTCCTTAACGTCTCTAAAGAACTATTACTACTTCTAACTGTAACAGAGACAGGTAATAATCACTACAATACGCAATAGACTTTAGTTTCCTGTGAAAATACTACTCTAAGCAATTACATATTTTTCATTTATTTTCCAAGTAATGGTCCTTCGACTCTTACCTGTTTTTAATTCCATCTCAGTTAAAGGTGTGCTTGGAGAAAATGCTTTTTTCTTAGAGAAAATTTATTATTTTTTTATATCAACAATAGAATATTTTCCCTTTTACATTAAAATAGGACCAAACTATCCTAGTGTGTTTTAGAAAGCACTTTTTTTCTTGGCAAGGCTTAACATATATAAATGCCATGCTCTCAAGTGTTACAGGTCTCATGAAGAACACATGGCAATTGCAACAAATTGAATTTTCTCATTCATATTTGTCTTAATTTTAGGTGTAAGCTTAATTAACTGCTGTGCAAAAATTGAAAGATTGTGTTACTATTTCGTTAGTTAAGTCACCAAAGAAAAAATTATCTATTTATAGAAGAGAGACCACATGCACCACCCACTAGTGGGTTGTTATTTTAACAGGTGATCTCTACTTTTTGATATTAAAGCATTTCTGCCTCGAAGCAAACAAGTTTTAGCATCTACTGTAACATAACTTGACAAATAAAGAAGCCATTCATTTCTTTGGTGGTTTACACACACAAAACTAATCAGAATTTTGTTTTTTTTTTTCATTTCTAGGAAGAACCACACTACCCTGATGCTGATGAAGAATATTTCTAGGTACATCCGTTGCCAGCATGAGTGCATATGTGTGTGTGTGCATGTGTATGTGTGTGTGTATATTAAATACTAGCGGAAGACATTTTACCTATATGCAGTGGCTTTTACCTCAAGAGCCTCTGTGCTACTAGAAAGGAAAACTGGCTAAGATGAGGTAATATCTTCAACCTTTAGCTAGAACTTATCTCAGAACTAATACAAGGAAATATATTTCCATTAAGCAGAGTATTTCACAGAATTTGGCACTGATGCCATAGAGACAGTTTTCTTAGAGACTACCTGAAAATCCACTTGAAAAGTGTTTTATCTTCATACAAAAAGAAGCAAAATAGTAAGAGCAACACTACAGTGCATGATCCAGAGCCCATGAAAGTCAAAGAAAGACTCATCAGTGCTTCTTGTGTATTAAAATCAAAGCAATTATGCATTAACCTCTGAGCTGCAGAGCAGCCTTCTGTGGAATACAGGACAGCTCAGCTCTTTACAGAAGTGGTCAGAGCTTTGCATGCTTTGTTCAGATGCATTTATACAGAGAGATACTTAAAGACTTCTGAGCAAATACAACCACTGGGTCAGAGCCTAACTGAGAAAGACAACACAGAATCTGTCAGGAAAATTGAATCATTGTAGATTATTATGGATAAACCATAATTTTCCAGCTTGGGACTCCTGGGATTCTTCGGTTTTAAAAAAGAGCAATCACCCTTCAGTCCTGCTGCAAGACCCCAAAATCAAACAAAATTTGTAGACTGAGAAAACATTCTAATAATCTACCACAGAGCTGGAAGCCCCAGAAAGGTAGAAAGAAATGACCATTGTGAGCCTCTTAAGCTAATCGAATCAAACACCCACTACAAGGAAGGAGAAAATTCCCAGCACAAAATGCGACGGGGGCAGCCGTCTGCATCTGTGTCTTAAAATACACACGTTGTCCTCCAGAAGTGGCTGCAACAAATTGGTATGTTTGCACTCATTGTGGTCACCCATTGGCGTTAGTTAGCTGAGGCATTAGTTAATAATCTTAATTTCTCGTAGCAAATCTTGGGCCATTTTTGCAGTTGCTTTGTGCTGCTTTGGGTAGCCAAAACCCCAACTCACCCAGAATCCAACCTGTTCCTGCTGGGCCGCTTCCAGCTATGTAAGGTCTCTTACATCTGTTATGCTCAGTCCCTGAGAGAAGGAGAACAGCTAGCTCGAACTCGAGCCAAGAGCCAAGCTGCGATCAGCTCCGGGATTGCTGAGATCTCCTGAAGCTGCCTTTGCGAGTGCCTGGTCCCCTCCAGAGTTCATCAAGGCTGGACAAGACAGCCTGAGCCCACCACTTATGCTTGGCTTCATCATGAAGCTCAGCTTCCTATCGCTACTAGAAAACCAGAGTCTTCCCACTTCCTGCGGTGCTAAGTTAAGCTTGAGCTCTCGACAGAAAAAAATGAAACCAAACCAAACCATGAAGGCCACCGCAGGCCTCTCTCCCTTGAAAACTTGACCCACTTACTTATATTTCAAACCAGATCTAACAAAAAAAAAAATGTTACACAAAGCAAACATGGACGCAGGGAATGGGTAACATTTTTGATACAGCAAAAACATCAGAACTGAACAGAAATATGAGTTATTGAAAGAATCATTGCAATTTTAAGGCAAATGCAACCACTGTGTCAGAGCTTAACTGAGAAAGTGAACACAGAATTCTGTCAGGAAAAGGAATTATTATAGATTATCATGGATAAAATCTAATTGTCCAGTTTGAGACTCTCTAAAAGGGGAACCATGGTGCAAAAAACTTCTAGAAGATGTGGTTTTCCTTCAGCTGACTATGAAACCTATGAAACAATGCTGTGTTTTGAGTTAATGGCCAAGAGCTGTAGAGGAAGATAAGGATACAAGTGGCAATCGATGTACACAGGTATGTGAAACGGTGCTGACTGTACCTTGCATGCACATGGCAGCGTGTGCAAGGAAGCACATGCATGAACAGGTTAGCTCCTGGGCAAGTGCTTGCTTGATTTTCACTCCGAATGCATAACCAGGGCAAAAAAACTCCATCTCAATTAGTATGAGAATATTTCACTGAATACCTTTTACACTGAAAGTCTGATTTGGGTAAGAGTAGTCTTCGGCACATCTAAAATTAAGATATTTGTCTGGATGCTTTATAGAGATGACGCAGTTTTGTGCTCCTGGTGTGCTCCAAGACTGTCCTCGTCTGGCAGGGGACACCTCACTGGTGCTTAGGCTTCTCTAGGGGCCGCAACGCAAAGCATCAATCTGTTTGGCGGGATATAAATGGGCTGGTGGAGCAATGCTGATCCAGGCTGGCCTCAGCAACGTCTGTCCCTGATGCTCATGTGAAGCAATCGCTTACAGTTAAACCTCCCGTATTACAGCAAAACCCGAAAGGAGCCCAGTGTTACCAGCTAGGCGGCTTCTCTGCGGCAGAAGCTTCTCACGGATGCATCCATCTGCCCTCACCGCTCCAGAAGGGAGCAGACCTCAATCCTATTATCGCCACAACAGCTGATGGGAAGCTGGACCTTCCTGCAGCTATGGCATAATGCCTAGAGCAGAATTTATGTAGCACCATGAATCTGCTCCACAGCTGACGCTGACTGCGGTAGACTTTGCTGAAACCCCAGTAAATGCATGGCTTTAAACTAAAGTCAGCATAAACATGGGTGATATCGTGGAGAGGAAGCTAAATAGCACTCCTTAAAATCATGTTTGGGAAACAAAAAACTCACAAAATATCTATCTTTTTAAAACCAATTGAGAATACAGTGTCACATTC
The DNA here is from genome assembly GCA_013389825.1 of Crypturellus undulatus. NCBI lineage: Eukaryota > Metazoa > Chordata > Aves > Tinamiformes > Tinamidae > Crypturellus > Crypturellus undulatus. Next base: position 411,860 of record VWPW01004536.1, on the reverse strand, counting down.
AAGTTTACAGTAAAAGGGAAAAAGTCGAGCTCTTTTTAAAGAGATACAACGTATGGATAGGTGTATGGGTATATACACTAAACTGAACACACACCACAAGACATCAGAAATCAGTTACTTTTTGTATCAATATCAGCAGGTTAAGGACCCAATTGCCTAATAAATAAACATAGCCATTATCAGTGCCATGTAATTTTATGACAAAACAAGTTCTAAATAGAGGAGACAGAAAGACTTAAGCTAGACTTTAGCCTGACTCTCACACCTAAGTAGCTTTGTGGATTTAAGATCCACCAAAACGCCAGGCAGAATTCGCTGACTTTCTAGGGCTACCACACTATGTACGCAGCTTCGCTCATTAAATTCCTCTTCTTAATCTGAATACGTCCAAGGGTGTTAAGTGTAGATGGTTACTCACATTTAGAGTGGCCTGTACGTATCTGCATCTACTCTATCATCTTGCACAGCTGCTAATATGTTAATCTCTAAGTGGAAATTTCGTCTGAAGGGGACTTAATTCACACCTCCTACATCCAAGAAATGATTCTGACCACTAGGCTAAGGGATTTTTTGGGTGACAGCTCTTTCCTCGCCTATGCTGAAGCCAAGATACGATTCTGCCAGGAGTATATGAGTCATGGGGCAAGACTGTGCCTGAAAGCAGCTGAGTGGCCAAGGACAACCAGCTGGAAGGGTGCGGAGCCACGTTTCTGGATACTGCTCTCTGGAATGTGTATGCATTTTACATTAGACCATCACTGGATAAAAATAAAAGCAACCATTAATTATACTAACCAGACTGGGTTCTACCTTGGATCAAGGCAGATTGTTTTCTGTCCCTCTGTCTTGTACAGATGGGGCTCATAACAACTCTAGAAGAGGGCATTCTTATTCTGTGGAGAAAGTAGCAAAACTCTCCTTTGCTATTTGATGCACTACTTACTATGCAAAACTTATGATCCACAATCCAACACAAAACCCACTATTTTTAAAGAACCCCAAATAAAAGGTCTTGCATCTGTAAATGCAAGAGGATTTTCTAAGCTGACAGTAAGAACCTGAACACTTAGCAGATACCGGCATGTAACAGGCAGCCCAGTATTAGGTTTGGCTAGGCTTTATTTCCCCATTTTAACATTAAAGCCTTACAGTTTTGCTCTGTATTATTTTCATTAAGTCAAGATTCTTTAGTAAATTAATTATGGATAATATAATATATCAATTGGATGAAAAGATCTGAGCTAGTCTAGATCTCTGAAGGCTCTACTCCAGCATGGCTGCATTTTATAAAAATATAAAATGTTCTATGTGTGAAAACACTGTTGTAAAATAGCCTTTTATAGATGGCTCATCTCTCTAGATGTTGACATAAATCATGTTATTTATGAGGAAATAATTTCAGATGACATGAAAAGAAGCGTTCAAGGTAATGAGTGCTCCCATGTTGCAAGTCCTGCAGTCTGAGGGCACTGGATCGGGCTAAAGGACACCCAGATAAGGCGAGATATTGCGAGTTACTAACAAATGGCAGATAAAAGAGCTCTTCTAGAGCCTGATGAAGTGACAGCATTCTGCACATTCCTGCGAGTTGAGAAAGTTTGCCTGAGCGCAGCGGCTCTGCTGCATGGGAAGCACCACCGAACAAGCCTATCTATGTTTTCAAATTCCAGTGTGAGGAATGGTTCTTCCCTCTTCCCCTTAGCGTGCACAGAAGCTCCTTCTCTCTTTCTCGACGTGCAGAAATAGCTTGCTGTGCTTCACCTTCCATTAGGATACACAAACGTATAGGCTGGAAGTAAAGAGGAGACCGTGTAGGACGCCGGGCCGGGCGCCAATGTTTACAGTCCCCTGGGTGGGAAATGCCGGGTGAGAGGCGCTCCGTGGCAGGCTGCAGGAGCCTTTGCTCTTGCCGCCAGTGACCTTCTGCCTCTGTTTTCAAAGCAGCTCCCTGGTTAACCCCTTGCACGCTGCACACCTTTCCCAGAGCCCAGAGCCGATTCCCAGGCATCTGCCTGCCAGGCCGTGGCTGCCGGAGCGGCCATGGGAGCCGTGGGCTCTGCGAGCCGGATGCCGGCACCGCCACGGGTTTTCATCGTGCCGAGGCACTGTTAGCTCTGCACAGGGCTAAAGCATGAGCGTGCCGAGCTCCAGGAGAGGAGGAAACATCCAATTTCCACAGAATTGCTGCAGTTCTCCCTGGGCAATCAGTAGCCAAGACAGGCTGAGCTGCCATTGGCACGGTGGAGACAGACAGACTTCAAAGGAGCCTCGATCCCAGGGTAGCTGAAAGATCGACTTTCTTCAAACATTTAGCTCCCCTCCTGCTTGCGAATGAGAAGTACAGTGTTCAGACGGTCTCCTTCTTGGCCATGTCCCTCTTGCTGCTCTGGCCAGGAAGAGTCCTTCTGAAACTGATAAAAATGGGCATGCGAAAAAAAAAAAGGCTTTCTAAAATGTCTATCTCCATATATCATCTATCCTTTAGAAGGGAAAAAAAGGAGACTGAAACTAAGCGCAAGTGTGACTACTCCAATAGTTTGAGAGAGGGAGCCAAGAGCTCTTGTGCCATCAGTTTTGCCACCAGGCAACCCTATGGACTTGGGAAAGCAGTTTCTGAGCCTGTGTGTTCCCCATGAGGCTCACCCATGCCTTTTCCCCACAACCACTGGTACCCAATGTATTCCTGTCCTGTACAACTCTCCCTGCATCTTCCTTGCAAGGAAGGATGAGTGCGGCCACCTCCCGACCCGTCACACTGGTAACAGCCACGTCGGGACAGCGCCACAGTTGCAAAACTGCAAATTAGCTCAAGGCATGTGTGCGACTCGCACCAGTTCCAGTGGAAGCTTTGGGTGGCTGCATGTTCAAACAATTGAATCATTTATGTCCAGTTCTACCTTGGGTTTTAATTGTTAATATTTTAAAAAGTAGCCTTAATTAGAAATAATGTTTTCTAATATGACATTTAATAAACAATATCTTTTTTTTCTGGAAAAGCAACAATTTGCACTGAAAAGAAAAATTTTATATTAGGAAACAAAGAATATGGTTTAGCCCATTTTTCTTTTTTAATAATAGAATGGGACTAAGTTACTGCTGTTAAAAGCCATTAGTGGTTGTGGGATCAAAAACTAAGTGTTTTGATAAGTCAGCAGAATGACTGTTGTTAAAAGGATGCTCTCAGGATGAATTTGGACCCAAATTAGCTTTTGCAATATGAGACTTTTCCAAAGCATGGGTTTAAATGACCCTTCTTAGGCATTTTTATCTGCAAAACATTTTTAAGCACCAGATGAACATTGCTTTGTTTTGAGCTACTGCAAGAAAAATTGAAAATGAAACCTGTTTGAAATGAACTAGGAACAAGACTAAAACAACCCAGCAGAGGAAAACAAATGCAAACAAACAGCACAACTAATGAAAAGCAGAATGAGTTTGTGAATCTTCTCAGCTACAGTAAAGGTCTTATCACTAACAGTAAAAGAGGCCTTTGGAGATGCTTATGAATAATTGAGATGTTAGTCTGGTAACACTCCTCGAAAGCTGTTATGTGGGGCCTTACAGTAATTCTCAAAACAATTCTGAGGCAGAAAAGGGCCTTTCTTAGCCATCCTGCCACTCTTGTCCCTAGGGCCTGGGCTGAACAGCAGCTCCCTGGGCAGCGCTGTACATTGTAATGCCATGTGCACAGTGCAGCTCACATGTGAAGAACAAGGGTAATTTTAATCAGATATATCTGAAAGGACTACAAAGCAGATTACTGCTCCTACAATGAGCAATCTATAAATCAGTTCCTTTTTTAAAGTTTAAAAGACTTGTCTTTGGACAAGAAACCAACGTGTTCATGCAAAATTAAGTCTATTCTAATTAATGTGACTTACAGCAAAGTGTGACATATTGTATTGAGAACTGGATGGATGGCAGAGCCCAGAGGCTGGGCCGAGTCTGGTTGGAGGTCTGTGGCCAGTGGTGTCCCGCAGGGCTCAGTACTGGGCCTGGTGCTGTTCAACTTGTTCATCAGTGCCTTGGACGAGGGCACAGAGGGCACCCTCAGCAAGTTTGAGGATGACACTGAACTGGGAGGAGGGGCCAACACTCCTGAGAGCTGCGCTGCCGTTCAGAGAGACCTGGACAGGGTGGAGAGTTGGGCAGAGGGGAACCTCATGAGGTTCAACAGGGACAAGTGCAGGGTCCTGCAGCTGGGGAGAAATAACCCCAGGCACCAGTACAGGTTAGGGGTTGACTCAGCTCCACAGAAAGATATTTGGGAGTCCTGGCTGACAAGAAGTTAACCACGAGTCAGCAAGGTGCCCTCGTGGCCAAGAAGGCCAATGGGATCCTGGCTGCATGAGGAGGAGCGTTGCCAGCAGGTCCAGGGAGGGGATCCTGCCCCTCTGCTCAGCTCTGGTGAGGCCACACCTGGAGTATTGGGGGCAGTTCTGGGCTCCCCAGGACAAGAGGGACGTGGAGTCTGTTTAGTCTGGAGAAAAGAAGCCTGAGAGGAGATTTGATCAACATGTTCAAGTACCAGAGGGGAGAATGTAGGGAGGATGGGACCAAACTTTCTCAGTGGTGGCTGGTGACAGGACAAGGGATAATGGTACAAACTGAAACACAGAAGATCCACCTCCATGTGAGGAAGAACTTCTTTCCTGTGAGGGTGACAGAGCCCTGGCACAGGCTGCCCAGAGAGGCTGTGGAGTCTCCTTCTCCGGAGATCTTCAAACCCGCCTGGATGCCACCCTGTGCCCCGTGCTCTGGGTGTCCCTGCTGGAGCAGGGGGGTTGGACTGGATGGTCTCTAGAGGTCCCTGCCAACCTCAATCCTTCTGTGATTCTGTGATTCTGTCTTGAATTTTCACTCATTAGACTGCAAACAAGCAATCTTTTCATTTTATGAGAAAAACAGATGAATCTCAATTTTGAAAGCAATTTTGATCTGAGTATTTCTATCTTGTTAAGCAAGCCTGGCTGTTGAACTTCCCTGATTTCCATGGGACTTACTATCAGAGAGTCCCATTCCTGTCAGCGGACAGTACCAAACCATACTCATCTCTGTTATAGACCTGAACCTTTTTACAGTTAAGGGCTTTTACACCACTTTGGCAGCCTGTGGCCAAATGGAGTCCCTAATAATGCATAAATTGCATTTAAAGATGACATTAGGGATGGGAAATGTGTAGAGGGTCTTTAAAGTGAGTAAGAATCAGTCTGCACATATGGTAGGACATAATGGTTGGTTATAAGTGTATGCAGGAGGGCACAGGAAACAGCGCATGTATTAATAAAAAACGGAATGATTTTGTACCTTGGGTTTTACTGAAGGAAAGAGAAAGGGTCTCTCTGAAACTCAGAAGTCTGCAGGGACAACAGTCAGGACCAGCACATCTATGCTATCTTCAAGCTGTTAGCAAGACCTATTACTGAGGTTTTCTGGGTAGCTTTCATCAGCTTACAACTTCAACAAATGTTTACTGATTATATCAGCATTTTTTATGCTGCACCTCTCTGGTTTATACTAAGTTTTAGTGGACTATTTCAGCTGAAGCAGTCCAGGGATTTCCATAAGAGAGGTTAGGGAAAAATACATAGTTTGCCCATCTTGAATTTGGGTGACCTTCTTTTTCAGGGGCTCTGGTGCTCTCGTGTTTTGGAACAAGAATAGTGGAGCTTGGCCTCTCTGTGCAGGAGGTGCCTTTTGCCATCCTTGCTTAAGTCAGCTCCAAATTTGGCCATGTTATAAATTTGAAAAACAGCACATGCTCAGTAGGGCCTTTAATGAGCACATACTGAGTGAGCTTTGTGGAGGTTTTGTTTGCAACGACCACACTTCGGGCCAGCTCCAGGGGGCTCAGCAGGACATCGTGGCATCCTGAGTTTTCCACTGAGTGCAGAAAGCCTGTCACTCTATAAATGGTCTAGCCCATGCTTGGAGAGGAGCCTATCATACTCAACCACAGAGATGAAAATAGCTGGACAGACAGGGTGAGGGGTAGCATATGAATGCTGGGATGAAGAGAAGAGGTTAAGGCATCCCCTGTTAAGATGAAGAACAAGTGTGATGGGGAATTTATGTGGAGAGTGGGGATAAACGACACTGAGAAAGGAGACAATGGTGGAGGGACGCAGAGCACAAGAATAGGTGCCTAGGAGGTGTGAGACTGGGATTAGATGGACACCTGGAGGAGGATGAGGGGCACGTCTGGAGCCTCACTGGATTTGGGGTGGGAGCTAGAACTAGTAGAGGAGACTGGGCTGGAGAAGAGCTAGGAAACAAGTTTGGGGGAAGAAGTGGCAGCAGCCAAGTGCTGGAAGACGAAGGGAAACAAAGACCCATGACATGTCCAGCCTTCCTCCAGCGCCAATCTACTGCTGACAGTCACCTACTACAGCAAGTTACATTGACTACAAGTCATGCTGCAGAAATGTGACTGATGCATAGGTTCAAACCCACCGACAACCAAGGAACACAGGGATATATATATGCTGAGTGAAAGAGTTCCTTTTTTTCTTGTTTGTTTTTCTTTTCTTGAAGAAGGAAACTATACATATAAAGAAAGAATGGAATAGATCACTTCCATATTTTGCAGTTAAAACTCTGCCCAAAAAACAAAACAAAACAAAAAAAAGAAAAACAAAAGATTTAATGCCAGAAAGAGCACATGAGTTGGGAAGTCAAAACAAGCCTGTGGCAACACAGGCCAGTGGTGCTGCAGAATGGCCCTAGTATATCCAAAAATGCAGTTCAATATATCACTATTTAAGCTCATAAATAGTGATTTCCTCCCCTTCGATTCAGCTGTAGTTGCAAACCCTGTCACTGCGTGGTTATCTTCTTTATTCATCTCAATAGTCTGCCCAGCAACTTTCATCTTCTTTCAGGAGACTGCCTATTAGTAACTGCGAGGTTATTTTAACCTTAGAAGAGAATAACAGCAACCTGTGTTTGTTTCTTCCTCATCTTTGCTGTACACTAGCGTGGCAAAATCACTTACCGTGCTGCATATAGTAAATCAGGAGTATAAAACTTCCTTAAAAAGAAGCCAATACCTTAACTGTTTGTAATGACAGAGAAAACAGAAAAGCAGTATCCAACTACCATGTTTATGCCACCTCCTGTTTTTATCCAAGTGTTAATGCTAAATTGTGGGCTTTTCCCCACAGCAGATAACTGTAAGGGCTGATTTCTTTGATAAGCTTAAAAAGGCTGCATTCACTGCCACGAGGGTATCCTCCTTGCAGCTGTTACGGTGATGGCTTGCGCTTAATGACATTTTCCCCCTCTTCCCTCCGAAAATTTAACTTATAATCTAACACTGAAAAGGCAGCTTCTATTTAAACATCTCCCAACAAGAAAAATGCATATGCACCGACGGCGTTTGATTTCTTGTAACAAAATCATTAGATTTGTGCAGCAACAACTGAGCTGCTCCATACACAGTATATAGTTAAAACTGCACAACTGAAGCCAAAATATGCACAGCTAAAAGGAATGTTACAGGGGGGCCTCTCTTAGTGAACAAAGCAGGCTCAGTTTGGCTCTTTTTCCCTAGCGCTACCACATCCGCACATCGTTAGTTGGAAAATTCCAGATATATGCTGTAATTTTTTGTGCTATTTTTTTTTTTTTTCTTCCCAGTACACTTGAGGCTTTAGTGTCCAGATGCCATTTCCACCCCCCACCCCCCCTTATCTGTCCCTGCTAGTTTGGGTCTTTGCCAGTTGTGGTCAACAATTAATACAGCAAAAGAAAAATACAGTACACTCCCTGGCAACTGGCAGAGGCTCACAGGAAATACCAAATAAAAACTTTATTATGTATTGTTTAACTATTTTGTTTGCCTGTGGGCCACCCCGTTGTTGGTGCAATTTGGAAGAGGCTGCTCCATCTGGAGGGGCCGCGCGCAGGCTCCTTGTTCCCAGGGCTGTCACGCACAATCACCGCCGCAGCCTGTGGCCCCGCGCAGAAGGCGGCAGGGCCGTGGCAGCCCTCCAGCCCACATTCCTCTTCATTAGACAACTTGTGACCAAATGTTAGAACAGAAGAGTAACCTTTTAATATTCATGTAATTAATTTACTTTCCCCTTTAATTACAAACCTCCACGAGAAAAGAAGAAAAAAAAAGACTTCCCTTCATGATTCTCCCGGCCTCCCTTCCTCGTGCTTTCTTTTTGGGACACTGAAGGTGTTAGGAGTTTCCTTATACCTATTTAGTGGCACCTCTGAATACTGAGAAATTCCCCTCATTCTAATATGTCTATGGGTTCTTTTATTTTATGTATTTACTGCTCCAGTATGTGGAATAAATTCTGAGTTATAATAAAAATGGAGACATTAAATTCCTTCCATCTATGTGGTGCTTCCTCCATTCTTCTGTATTTGAAAACACAAAGGGCATCTAATTGAAGTTCCTTTGCATGATAGGGTCAGCACATGTCTCCCGAAGCAGTGTCGGCAGGGACTTGGGCCACGCAGCCTTAGGTGCATCTCCAGCTGATCCTGCTTTCCTGTTCAGGTTCAGACATTGCAAGACAGGTCAAGCTCCTCCTAGAATTCCAAACTCTCTCCCTACTTTCAACTTCTGACCAAATAAGCTTGAATGTCAACATAAAAACTCTGTAATTTAATTGACATTAATTGAATTTACATTCCTGAGAGGATAACATCCTGGGGATGAAGATCATTGGGATAACTACACAAGGATGCTTACAAATATCACAGAAGCATTCAGGTTCCTGCTGCCTGATTTTGATAGCACTTCCAGTAAGCGGGCATTCCCAGCTTGCAGCAGGCACCTGGCATAGGATCACAGAATCACAGAATCGTTAAGGTTGGAAGGGACCTCTAGAGATCACCTAGTCCAACCCCTCTGCACACGCAGGGTCACCTAGAGCACGTGGCACAGGACTGCGTCCAAGCATATCCAAGGACAGGGTCCCAAAGGCAGTCGAACATCTGAGCAGCTGAGGAGCTGCTCCTGAAGGTCACTCCGTATGCTCTTACTAAGGAGGTAGAGTGCCGTTAAGTCTGCAAGTGCTCAACGTGGCTCATAGTGGTTTGACTAGCTCGTGCACCAACTCATGACGCGAGTGGAAAGTGCCAAAAGACTTTCTGTCTGTGGCTGCGTGAGGATAAAGCCAGGCTCTCTGAGATGAGGGCAGGACTTAAAGGTTGCAGGAACATCTTTGGCTCAGTTTTAAAATAGCACTTGGCTGAGCTGGAACAGCTCTGCCTGGGAAGCACCTTTAGCAGAGAATAGAACAAAAGCTATGTCATTTGTCACATTAATTGCAAATTCAGGGTATAATATTTCACATATTCACTAGGAAAGAATTTCAGCTATGTGGCAAATTAAACTGTTTGCACATAAAAAAAGTAGCATCTTCTGTCCAAAAGGCAAAGCAGCAACTGGAATAAAAGTGAACTCAAGCACTCCTTGGCCTAAAGCAACAAGAAATTAAAAAAAAAAAAGAAACAGAAAACAACAACAGAAAATCCCTGTCATTGTATTCAGGATGGCTTCATTTTCCCCATCTAAGCAGTGCCTGTCCCTTTCTTTTTGTGCCTCCTCACTTTCTTTTCACTCTCTTTCCCCGTAGTTCTATGTATCATACATGGACTACTCGTGATGTGCCTTTAAATACACACTATTGGTGGGAAACAGAGGTGCTGGGAACTATGCAGGGAGGATTTCAAAGAAAGAGCATGGGTTGTATCCTAGACACTAAAATTGTAACAATTTTTAAAGTATACCTATGACAAGCCACATCACACATTATAACACAGGTCAAGCTCCTCCTAAAATTCCAAACTCTCTCCCTATTTTCACCTTCTGACCAAATAAGCTTGAACATCAACATAGAAACTCTGTTATTTAATTTACATTAATTTAATTTACATTCTTGAGAGGATAACATCCAGGGAATGAAGATCAATAGTGATAACTATACTAGGATGCTTACAAATATCACAGAAGAGTAATGTATTTACATGAATATCTTCCAGTAATCTCCTTTCCTCTGAAGAACAGGAGGTGGAGTGAAAATCCTTGAGTAGAAACACTATTTTGACTAATAACAGAAATTAATATATTAACTAGGAAAACTTCTAATGCTTGGATAGAAATATGCTATATGCTAAACATTTTTTTAAAAAAAGGTGACCAAGAAAACTAGATTGGCTTCAAATCTGTACATTCCTTAACACAATGGTGTTTGGCCCACCCTGAGAGGGTTTTAGAAGTGAAAAGTCTCAATAATTTTCTGCTGAGGGAATTATGAGAGCAAAGCCTTAGCTGTGGGCACGCTCTTTTCTGATACCACAAGACAAATGAGTAATTTCCCCAAATTAAGTTAACTGGATAGAACTGTCTTATTAACACAGTCTACCTCATCTTTATGGACTGGGACCTTCACTTCCACTGGCCAAATTTATGAAACATTTACACCAGCAAGCCTGTCCCATATCCATATGTATGTATATAATGTGTGTGTATGCATGCACGCATGCATGCCTGCTATGGAAAGGAGATTTCCTGAAGTTTGAGATGGAAGTGTTAGGAAGAAAGAGCCCTGCTGAGTTCCTTGTCTGCACAAAGAGTTTATACAGGCCCTGCAGTTCTGGAAAGCCCCAAAGCAGTGGTCATGGCAGGACACTGGTTTCGCTCCTGAAATTAATATTCAGTGGGATAAAAGGCCCGTTATGTTACCGTAAATCTAACATGAAGGTGATTTTCTAAGGTGAAAGCTTCTCTATCATGATCTTATGAGTAGCAACACTGTAAAGGAAAATCAAGACCAGGCTACCCAGAGTATTAAAATTTCAATTCACTTCAATCTTATAGAAAGAAACAAATGAACAGAAAGTCTATTTCATAGGCATATGAAATTCCTATTAATGCATACTAAATACAAAAGACCTTTTTCCTTCAGCTTAATTATATGTTCAGCAGTTCTTCAAGTTAAAGTATAAAATGCTTGCTGGTTTTTATACCTTACCTATGGAACGTAGTGTATCGCTCCTGCTTGCAATGTCCCTGAAGGTGCATGGGAACAAACAAATCTTGGGAACAAAAAAGTGTTTTTTAACATGAGTTCAAATGGTATTTTGTATGTTTTTAAGTGCACTCATCCATGATACGGGAGGATATTCGTAATCTCTTAAATATTCGTAATCTCTTCTCTTTCCTTGATGTGAAAAATGCTTGCAGAAATACTATGGAAAAATTATTAGTGACACAATATACACAGTGATATGAACTACTCAATATAAATAAGAATTAGTGTCAGCTTATCATTAACACATCTATTTCTAGTCAGATCCATTCGGCGTGGATCTAACAATGCGAGAAGAGTTTATGTATTTCACTTGCTAACTGTGGGAGGGCCCGAGAACACTTGCAGTCTATAAAACATGGGAGAAGTAGCTTTGGCCTTAGCATTCCCCTCTTAGATGACCTGGAGTTTGCTCAATGTTCTGGGGGCTGCTAATGGTTAAGAGAAGGAGAAACAAGAGCTCCCTTTCTAGCAAATCCACTTCTCATAATATAATTCCTTAAAGAGTGTGAGGGTTGGAGCCGGTGGGCACGTCCAGTTGACCAACTCAACTCACAATACAAGGGAAATGCAAATATGTTCGTGTAGAGAGAAAAAACAAATCAACATTTAGGGAAAAAGCCATCACTGCCTGCAAATTGTAAGAATTGGCAGCTCTCCCGCTGACGGGGCCTCTTGAAATCTCAGCAGGGCAAATATATAGCTGGTGGTGTAAACACCAAGTGCAGCTTCAGGAAGCTTAGGCAAAGTTCAGGAGATGTTTACATTGCCTATAAAAATCTGAAAACAGTGTTTATGTTGAGAGAGGCTTTCTTCTTTTCTGGCTTAATATAGATTCTGGCTTCAGAATGGTCAAAGCCTGGTTTTCACCCTGCGCCTACCTGCTACAGGCGTTTGTGTTTTTCCTATTACCTACTTGCTTTATCTGCTTTACTAATCTGTTGCATCTGTTGTTTCACTGCATGTCCTGAATTTAATTTTGCAACGGGGAAGTATTGCTGTTTCTGTAGCTCTGCTGGTAACTGCAGCACTGAATGCATTTTCGTGTTTATGAGACTTCGATTGCCAGCTAGTGGGTCTCAACGAGTTACTGCAATTTTTGAATGATGCGCTCGAGCATTATTCAACGATCTCTTTCACTGCTTCTTTGTGTTCTTGCACTGTGGTAGGATTTTTCACTCACTTGTGTGTTACAAATGAGTTCCCTGCAAGGTCTTGGGAAGTTTAACCTGTGAGTTTGTGACATTGTTGTGGTAACACCAGGAAAAAAATGGGGCTGGGTTCCGCAAAGTACCTGTGGGAAAGCTGTGTGACCTGGGCAGGCTCTGGTAGCACCAGCGTTTCTGCAGGGCCCTGCTGCTCTCGGCGCACTCCACTCCTGCAAAGCAGCTTGAGTATTTGTCCACACAAAGTGTCGATATTTTTCAAAAAGAACATGAAAGCCTGGAATGAGATCCTGGCCACAGTGAAGTTAAAGGGACGTTTGCCATTTGACTGCACTGTAGCTTGGATTTCGCACCCTGGAGATTCAGTGACTGGGGGGGCAGTTCACCTTCGGAAAAATTTGAAGTTGAAATCAAAATCAAAACTTAGTCTATACTATAAGTGCAGTTCTACAGCAAATGCCTGTATTTTGCATTTTCAGATATTGATGGCAATACAAATGGTTTTCATTTGCGGTGAAAATTATTCACTTGTCCCATATATGACTGGAGTTCATCTGGCTACAGTATATGACATTGTCTGCTTTTAATGTCATCCTAAATTACAATACATTTCATGCTTAAAGCTCTTAGCCAACTTCCCACAAACTAGAAAAGCCTACAGCTTAATGACATTTTTTTGGCTCTGTTCCATGTATGTCATTTTTTTTTCTCTAGAAAATCTAGTTGTATTTTTTTATAAACTGATCTTTTTTTCTTTTTTTTTCATGGACTAGTAAAAACTAGTTTTCTGGAACTAGGTTATGCACAGACTTTGGTCCATTTAACAAGGTCAGACTGTTTATTCTTGACCAAATTCTTTCCCACTGTAAAAAGGTACTTTTAAATGCCACATTCCAGCAGCAGTGCCAGTAAGTCACTGAAGCATATTTTCCCACAAGAACTGATACCATGTACAGGCCCCTCCTTACTTAATTCTTCTTCTGTTTAAATTACATAAGATGCAGGATGTCTTTAATGCCACATATCGCTTAAATCTATCCATAGCTTAGTAGCACTGAAGCTGCACGCTGCCAGTGGTGTCTTTATTACCTTAAGCAGTCCCATACATTTCAAAGCAATAGTGTTTTTATTAGAAGTGAGCAGCATGAGACAGTGAAAGAGACAATTCATTAAAAATAAAAAAAAAGATTAAACAGGAAGTGAAAAATAAAGCAAATGCAAAATATTTGCTGTTGATTTTAAAAGAGACTCTCTTATGCCCCTTCTAAGTTGTCCTGGTCCAATGAAGCTGTGCTGATTTATACCAGCTGAAGTATGCGGCCACTATGACCTACTGCAATAGCCATAAAAAATGTAAACTGGGAAAAGTGCTTCCAATTTTTAACCTACATTTCCAAAGCTGTTTTTTATTTTATGGGGCCTGGATATAAATATGTAAGTAAAATTAAAGAAAATACCATTGCATTAAGAAGATGCATATCTACCTCTGATACTCTCTGTTTACATGTTATACTAACAGCATGTTTTGAGTTGTATTTTTTTTTTAATATAAACATGGCATCTAGATCAACCCAATATAATAAACTATATAGCAAGATTGCCATTTTTTCCAGAAATCTTCTACATTTCAAGAATGATTTGGTTGGTCCTGTCCTTTCAAATGCAATACGAAGCAATGCACATAAAACCAACTTGCCAAACATATCTCCAAATAAGCAGGGTAAAGAGCATAGGCCAGACTTGTACCCTTTCAGTTGAACCTTTTCCTGAGATCTACTGTCATTGAAATGACAGTAGCAGGGACAGAAGCATCTTCTTTGAAGATATTGGGAATATACTTGCAAGGTGGCCAAACTTCACTGCTGTTAATGAACACTGAAAGAAATTAGCCTTAGTAAACCTAAGGAGAAATTTACTTTCACTGAAGATAACCAAAAATATAGAATTGTCCCCAAAAGTGGTTTTAAATTTTGATTGATATGAACCTCCTGAAAAATAAAAACCCAAGAAATTAAAAAATATTCAAAGGTTCTCCTATATTTTTGCTGAAATTTCAAAGTTGCTATGAGCACTAATATGAAATCCATGCCATACCCCCTTCCTGCATTTGAAGAACAACTCAGTCATCCTGTCTTCAGAAAAGGTCAGAAACAATAGTTTTCCCTGAAGAATGATTTTAAGTAGCATTTTATGGAGGAAAAATACTGTCCTCCATCCTTTTTAGTGGATCACAGAATAGAGTTAAAATCTCAGCTTCACCTAAGAAGCGCCAGGCTTTAAGCCAGTGTAAATTAAATAGACAGTTTATCCTTTCTGTAAAGCTCATCAGTTGAAGAAGTGTCCGCACAAACCAGCACTTAGCTTGTTTCCCACTGTTACTGGTATTCCAAGAGGATTCAAAAACACTGCGTTCTCGTCCCCTGAAAACTTTTGCCATAAGTGGTACAAAGAGAAGATCGTGCCCCCTAGAAAATCTAGTTTTGAGTTACAGTACTCCCACAGATACTACACATGGGCAGCTCCCAATAGCTTCCATTTTTGAGCTTATTCCTTACTTTTAGGGGAATATATCTGAGTCTCAAAATCTTTTGGCTGTGAATATAATAATGTCTACAGAGAAGAGAAACATTCCTTGTCCTGCAAGGACAGAACAATCTCAGGCTGTATTAGTTTATAGCCTCTTCTGCCTGAGTATTTAATCAATATGGGGAACTTGTACATTACTTCTGTCAGAGAGCAGGGGAAGAGAGGAGAGAAGATGTGAAGGGATGATGGAAGGCATGTATGTTTTTATTTTACTTCATAAGAAGGGTGTAAAAACTCCCATTTCTGTGGAAACCAAAGAGCAGGAGACAGGTTGTCCTTTTTCAACAGATGCTCTATAGATTTCTGTTGATGGCTGTTACTAGTGTGTATTTCTGCACTGCTTCCCACTGCCTCTCCATCTTTATCCCACATATCTCCTCAATCACCACCGACTTTTCTGCAAATAAGTAGAAAATAAGCAGTGTCTCAACAGATACTCATCTTTGACAACAAAATCCTCACTTAGGAATTAGAGCCTGCAATTAGTGCTTCACCAAGGCACACGGTCTGCCCTAACCTCAAACTGTCTCCCAAAGTCTCCCAAAACAACGAGGAAAAATACTGTATAGATTTAAGCACTGCTTTGAAAGAGCATGATAAGTCCTTTCTAAATAGCTGAGATCTTTGTCTTCTAGTCTGTGGTGGTGAATATTGGCATGAAACTGTAAGCTCTAGGACTGGTGCCCAATATGAAACACAAATGGTTTTGAAATACAGATAGGCAAAGGCAGAAGAATTCCCGAGAACCAACACTGAAAATGCAAACTCATGCTCTTTTGCCCACTGATAGAGCTTTTTACCTGAAATCATTTTGCAATATCGGTCAATGCATAAATAAACTTACTATAATAGGAACACAAAACTCTGCACACGTGAGAGTGGCAGCGGAGCTGACAGTTCTGTACAGCTGCAACTTTCTTGCCACTAGTGGAAAATCCCCATTGTGCTGAGCATAAAGGGCATCTTTTGGAAGCAACTTAGCATCTTCTAAGTATTTTTCCTTTGGTTCTGCAGAATAGAACCCACATATTTTCAGATCATTGGTGCTATGAGTAAGGCTGTTAAAAAGAGTGAGTTGCTTGCAAAAGAGGTTATTTCCCTTAAACACACCGTGGACACCGACGCAGAACATGAGAAAGAAGTGCCTTGAACTGCCTCTCCACTAGCCACACAAATTGTCACAGCCAAAGCACTCTTGTCTGTATACCCACAAAACTGGCTTTGGTAGGTTAGTGTATTTTCCCCTGGCATTCAGATGCATTTGACATCATCTACTGTTAACAAGCAGAATGGAAAACAAGTACTATGGCATTCAGGGTACTCATTTTGGATATTAGTAGCCATACAAAGCCTGGTATTGCCAGATCTTTCTGAACCAGAATTAAGGGACAGGCCCAAGAACTAGGTGAAGGCACATCACAGCCTCAATGTATTTCTTTTCGTAGAATCACAGAATGCTAAGGGTTGGAAGTGATCATCCAGTCCAACTCCCCTGCTCCAGCAGGGACACCCAGAGCACGGGGCACAGGGCTGCATCCAGGCAGGTTTGAAGATCTCCAGAGACGGAGACTCCACAGCCTCTCTGGGCAGCCTGTGCCAGGGCTCTGGCACCCTCACAGGAAAGAAGTTCTTCCTCACATGGAGGTGGAACTTCCTGTGTTTCAGCTTACACCCATTACTCCTCGGCCTGTCACTGGCCACCACGGAGAAGAGCCTGGCCCCATCCTCCCTACATTCTCCCCTCAGGTACTTGAACTTGTTGATCAAATCTCCTCTCAGTCTTCTTTTCTCCAGACTAAACAGGCCCAGCTCGCTTAGTCTTTCCTCATATGACAAATGCTCCAGTCCCTTAATCATCTTCATGGCTCTCCGCCGGACCCTCTCTAGAAGCTCAATGTCCTTCTCGTACTGGGGAGCCATTTATTTCTTCTTTCCTATTGGCCAGCAACGAGGCAGCTCTTTGGGTGGCACAGTTCCGTGGTTACAATCTTGTGCTGGGCCCACATGGTACAACATATATCTTTGTTAAATCAAAAAAATAGTTTGTCTACCCAAGCCGAATGTGCTCTGCTATTCCTCTCTTAAATCTGCAACATGACCCCAGAATAATATCGTGAACTTGCAAGTATTCTTCTTCTCTCTTTTTTTCCAGGAGAGTTTTTTCCTATGCTTGTACCTACTACATTCATAATACATGTAACACTGATTAGTTTTCTTTTTCTTTCTATCATCCACTATTTGTCACTCAGAGTCCACAATGATCAAAAGTCTGATCCTGGTCCAAATCAGTCTGAATTTGCAAAGCAAAAATTTACTATATTTCAAATATGATGCAGCCATTCCTTAGTATTTTTTTTTTAACCAGAAGACTACTACAAGACTTCTGTGCCATTACCCCTGTGGCCCTGGGCAGCACAACAACATTTCATTGTACCGGTTGTACATTTTAATAGCCCAGTGTCTACTATAGCTGTTTGTCTGTTTGACCTAAACAAAAACTCAGGCCACTACTCAAGCCTCCAAGATCGGACTTTCAGTCTGGAGGAATTTCCTGAGCTACACAGCGTTTTTTAATAGATAACTCTGCTATTACATCCTAACTGACCTTGTATTTCTCAAAAAACTTTGTTATCATTTATTATGACAACTGCATTTAATTCAAGTCATTCTTATTCTTGGCCATGATGTCAATTTTTCTTGTATTATAAATCAAAACTCATTTTTTTCTAATTGTCTAAAAATGATAAATAGATCAGAATCTTCTTTTCACTTGCGTCTTGTAAACACAGACATTTTCTATAGTTTCTGATAAAAAAAGTTGTGTGGTGACTGTGTCATCTTCTGCTTCCTTTCAGCAAGGAAATACACAGGTTTCATGGCAAATCTCACAGCACCACAAAGTGCCTTTTGCTTCTTTTCTTTGATCTTGATTGCAAGTCCCAATCACAAGTAATGCATCTTTGTCAGACTCAATGCTTTCTACGCACTGTTAGAAGTCTCAAGTCTCTCTCTCTTTTTTCTCTCTGTAGTTCTGAGCTGTATCCAGATCCACTAAGGTTACACATCAAGCAAAAAACCAAAAAGATACATATTTTCAGTCTTCTAGCAGGACCATTTTCACAACCATGTGTTCACTCTGCTTCTAGAGAGATCTGCATTTCTGCTGATTTTTCAGCTCAAGTTCTTGTTGCAGCTTATTTTTGTTAGCCATTTCCAAGTTGGTCCAAGGTTTTCTCACCTCCCCTGTTTTATGGAAAACCTAGTGATCTGCTGCTGCCAATGGATGTGACTTACCAGATTCAGCCCACTTCCAGATGGGGATGTTGCCACCAGACTTCCCAATCCATCGGGACATTTTCAACTCACTGTCCCAACAAAGATTCCATTTTTGTCTTCATTTCATATTTCATCCCTATTTTGGAAACATCTAGGTCATTAAAGACCACTTTAGTGATGTGTCTTTCTGCTTTATATCTCAAAACTTTAATTCTTTGCACTCTCAAGCTAACTTTAATTTTGCTTTATGAGGCCATCTCCACTGTTTGCTTTACCTCGGTTCAATATTGCTAAGTAGATCACTTTCTTGCTTGGGAAAATGATTTTGCTCTGACATGCCAGTCTTCTGACCTGTTGAAAGCTGTTTCTATTCAGGGTGGAGCTCATGAAAGAATTTTTTTTTTAACTTTGATAAGTTTGACTATGTAATGCACATGAAATCTTGAAGGGACAAATACGGAAACATGGAACTGAAGATGGCCTCAGTCATGAAGATCTGTCAACTACATAATAGAACCTGGTCAAACTCTCTCTTAAATCAGTCATTTTTCTTGTCTGCACTGGTCTTGCTGTAGGTTGCTTCAGAAACTCACGTCTTGTTTTCTGTCTTCCTCCCTAAATTTATTTATGCCTACTTTAACCTAAGTACTGTTCATGCCAACATTGTTCTTTTCTTTTACTCATGTTCGCCTTCTCTGGCTCACTTCCTGATGATGTTTTTAGATACCAATTGTATCTTCTCTCATGATTCATTTTGTTAAATTAAGTTGGGCTCTCCTAATAGAAAGTAAGTTCCCCCTTCCTTGATCACTCCGGTAACCTGCCCTGCGCTCACTCTTGTTCAAAATTAAACAGAGAAGAGTTGAGCAGCACACAGTATTCTAGATGAGGGTCTTACCAAGTAGTTTGTGTTGTGACTTCAGTATTTTCTTATTTCTACTAAAGCATCCTACATGCAAAAGTCTGAATTTCTGTTTGCTCTTTTCATGCATCAGACCAGTGACTCACAGCCACCCAGTCATCTTTGTAGCTTGTTTCCAAACTACTTGTTTGATCCCCAAAACTGTGGAATTGATCTTCTAGCTCAACAATTCTTCCTTCAGTGTTACATATTTCCATCTATATTTATCCACTTAATTTGAATAGATGGGAAGTTTAGAGAAATCTAGATTAATTAATTGGTACTCTGTACTGAAATTCTGATGTACTGGGACTATTATGCTTCTCCTGCTAAGCAAACGAATTATCTTTTCACTTTTTCCAGGGACTAATCTAAACAGCAATATGTAACTGATTTCTCTAATGCAGGAAGCCAGCTACAAGACCTTGGACATCTGCTACCATTCAGCATATAATAACAAAGAATAAAATGGAGTTAAATTAAGAATGGGAAATTGAAGGCTGGACATCAAGGAAACTTTCTGAGAGTGATTATGTAGAGGTTTTGGAACGGTCTCCCATGGGAAGTGATGGAATCCCTATTTCTTGGCACATTTGAAGTTAACATGGGCAAAACATTCGCAGTGACATAACAGAGCACAACCCTGCCTGACTCAGAAGAGGGTTGGAGCATTTTGTGGGACAATTCTGGCCTCTAAAAAGCTACACCAGGAACATGGAACAAACACTAGATATTGTCAGGCTAAGAGTGATTTCTTTCAGATGTACCTGCATTTGGGGCATTTTGGGTGAGAAATGCATTTCACAACAGGACATTGGCCAGTGCGGAGGGAATATTGAAAAAGAGCATTAAACAAAGTGCCAGGGACTTGGTTCTACAAAGCCCTAAGTGCATTTCCATGGCAGAGGGAACAGCACTAGCCCAAACAGGGAGCACCCTGTTTTCCCTGCTTGCCTTGCAGTAACATTTGAGCTGTCTCACATTCAAGCAGCCAACAGGCCCAAGCTTGCTCACCTTGTGTGCTCTGATAAGAGCATAACCCGAGGCCCTGTTTTAGTGTTTCAGGATGGTTTAAAATTATGTGGGAACAGTTTTGTAAATAGACAGGGAGAGACCTTGTCAAACAATCAAACTGTTTTTACAATCCAACCCACTCAATTATCTCTGGGAGTAGATGTAAAAACAGACCCGCTTAAATCAACAGAAAAAATAGTACCAAGAAGATGTAAATCACCGGGTGGGGGAAATGCACCACATATTTTCAAATCCGAAAACAGAAGATAGAAGTAAGGTCACACAATAGCAGGATGCTCTTTTATAATATAGAGAAAATACACAGTATTCGTTTGGTGCCTTTCTTTGCTCTTCTTACACACACATACACACACACAGGCATACATGGACGCACATACACACAATCTCCTTATTTCTGAGTGGATTCTGGTCTGTTTAAATTCAGTTCTTCTACCTCCTTAGGTAAGATCACCAGACACCGCTGTGAAAACTCTGAGCTGGTGCTGCACCACTACTGTATCTTGTTAAGAGAAAAAGCAGGAAAATAAAGAGAAGAGAATATTGCATTTTCACTTCACATCAGCATCTGAAGGCTTATTTGTAGCAAGGATTTTTGTCTTGCACTAATGCAGCAGCAGTGCTGCAAAATAACTCTAGGTTTCACAAGGAGGTAAAAGAGAGTTTATCAACCCGGTTGAAGTCATCGGGTGCCAGATTTAAAACAAAATAAAGAGCTTTCCTTTCCCTGAAGAAATGAACTAGCCAGAAGTATAAATGGATTCAGAAGGGAATTAGGTGAATTCACAGAGGATGGATGCCTCAGTAATTATTAAAAAGTAAATGATCCCACACTGCAAATAGCTAGATTTCTGATTGCTGGAAGCTGGTTCTTACTCCCCTTCCTAAGCATTTTCTGTTGGCCACTATCCTTGACACTGAGCACAGTGAGCCTCTCGTCTGACCTAGCAGAAAGCTCCTTTTGCTCTGATACCAATTGCACTAGGAATTGTACCTTTTTTTCCCTTTTCTCACCAGTACAAGGCAGATTTATCTTGCAAGGCTGCACAGGTGAAGGTACAGAGCTGCAAAACATCCACAGCTCAGCATGGACAAACTCTGCAATCACATGACACATATTCTAATGTTTACAGCTCAAAAAAGCAGCTTTTTTTGGCATAGCAAATGTTCCCATGCAGAGCCAATTTGCTTGTTTGCTGTGGAATAATTTACTTTGAAAGATTAAAAGATAGGCTTGCTTTCTGGTTTATGATAAACGTGGGCCTGCCTCAGAACAGACGAGCACATTCCGCGCATTCCTGTGGCTCCGGAGGGGCAGCTATGGCACTGGCCCCAAGCCCTGTGCTCCGGCCTCGGCACCGCCGGGCTCACAGCCACTTCCAGCACTCGGGTGCACAGACCCTTGGTACTTTGCTCAAAGTTGGGCACGGTAAGAGCCTGACATGAACAGCAACATCTTCAAAAGGGGGCAAGTCAGCATGAGCTACATCTGGAAACACGCTCCTGCCTTTGAGTGAGTTAAGTTACTTGAGCAGATCTTCCAGCAAAGATTCTAACGTGGTTTCAAACCTGGCTGCAAGACATGGAGCACGGGGCTGTCTTTGGGGAGCAGGAGCCCCCCTTGCTGTTCACCCTCCTCTTCGCGTCTAGGCTTTAGCTCACGTGGCCACGCAGAGATTCAGATGAGCTGATCTTAGTGCAGATGAAGATCTGCTGTCCTTGGGCTTCCTCTGCAATTGAACTGAACGTGCATGACCACTAAGGCCGATGTAAGGGAAGCATTGGGAGCAGGACCATTCTTTCAGCAGGAGGACTACGTTACATCCACTTACACTGCCTGGGCAGCTGCACCCTTCAAATATGAGTTCTGGGGTGTGTTTCTAAAAGTAACAGCCTTACCACAAATTCTGTCTTTCCATGAGCACAGCTAGCCTTGCTCTTCTGCATAAGTCTTAAAAACTTGAAAGTGTTTTATGCCAAGCGGCAAAAATAATTAGTCACTTTTGAAAAGAATCCTATATGCTCTTACATGATCATAACGCGGATGAATAAGGCGGAATTCCTACTCTTTGAATTTCCTAACAATGTACATGTTTCTGTATCGGCCTTTGATAGAACTACTACATTTAGTAGAGCGCTTTTTTTTTTTTTTCATGGTTACTTTCACCTAGAACTGACCCATCTGAGTGAACATCTGATCCAAGTGAAGTCAACTTAAATATACATTGAGATGTTTTCAGTCAGTTGCAGATATTACTGTCAATGTGTCGATAATGATTTTTGTTCATAAGATGACTCTGGAGAAAAATGATTTGTTATATGTGATGGAAGTAACTTTAATATAGGGTGTTTGAGAGGATGCAATAAAGATTCTTCAACTATCCAGATGGTGAAATATCAGAGAAATTCACTCATTTCCTCAGAAAGCCAGATATGTTTTTTTTAATGGAGAACTCTGTATTAGTAGGGAAGACAGATTTTCCTTAAATAAGCAAACCAATTTAATTGTACTGCATTCCCAAATAACCACAACCTTTCAGCAGCAGCACTCACGAGTTCAACAACACCTTTTTTGCTCCTCTGAATGTCTGTCTGTGACTCATCTTCCCTTCCAGGGACATTTTGGTGAACTGGAGAAATCCCACAAGGCAGGGACTGGAGACCAGGCTTCAGACCTAGGGTGATGTGCTCAGTGCTTCCCCAAGCCTCCCACCTACCACAGCAAGTTTTACATCCCTAGCAAATTATATATGAAATAAAAACAAGGGCCAACATGCTGACTACACTAAAGAACTCTATTTAACATAGAGCAGATTTTTGACTGTGGCTCACCAGAGGAGTGATTAATTAATTTTCATCTCTTTTATCTTTGATGTTAAGCATGAGCTTTAAACAGCTCAGTGAATCGGGCCCTTTAGAGCCATGTCAGGTTACCCAGTTCAGTTCATGTTAAAGTTGTACTGAAACAGCCCCTGGCTTGGTCTAGCGCGTGGACAGACTCTGCAGGGTGTATCACACACAGACAAGCATGTGGATTTCAGGAAGCACAGGATCAGAAAAAGGCAGCAAAAAAAAAAAAAGAGAAAAAAGGAACCCAAAGCAAAAGAAACTTTTCGGACCATGTTGTTTTCAAGCCCTCAACTACACTCTGAGCTCCAACAAGAGTTTACATTTACATTATTTACTAACAGGTGGTATTTATTAGTATCTTACAATGCAACAGTGGGCAGAAAACAGGAAAGCACTCATTCCTCTTTGGAAGATGGATTTTTTCTTTCTTGTTGTTGTTTTTGTTGCTGTAACTAATTTATATATTTATTTTCACAAAGTAAGCCCAGTTAGTGAAAATTATTTTATGCTCCCTTGCTACTATACCAACAAAATGAAATCCAAGTTCCTGCATGATGTGACATGTAAACCATTTGTGCTGAAGTGACTGCCAGGAAATGGATGGAAAGTTTTTATCCTGAAGAAACACTCAAATAAAATGCTAGCGTAATCTAAAATTATTCACTGACAGTGAGAGCATGGGGGGTTTTGGTGTTTTCTCTTTTTATTGATCAATTCAGCCGAGCCAATATGAAATAATGAAGGGCATAGCAGGGAAAGTGATGTGTGTTCCCTTCTGATGTTCAGCAATTCTGAAAAGTTAGTTTTCAGAAGGAAAGCATAAAAGAATTTTGTTCACATTTCATGGGAGAAAGCACCTTCAGCAGCGTTGCCATCTGTTTTAAAAGACACACATTTTAGTGTATTGTTAACATGTAACGAACACTAGCATTTCCTCAGGTTCTTTAAGTAAGTCAGGTGAGGATTTAAGACCTGGCCATGCTTGGCTCTGTGTAGATGCTGCGATCACAGTTGTACCTGCTTGTCTCCTTTAGCATTCTGGGGTGCCACAGTTCATCTCTATCTATCTGTATCTCCTTTCTTCAAGGCAGTCAGATAGTAAGCAGTTCATGTAAGAAGGTGAGTTAGCAGTAACCAGCAGGAGTAAGTTATCAGCCAACAGAGAACAGATAAATGCCTTGTTCCTTCTTCAGAAGATAACTTCAGAGTTTCAAGGCAGTCCCTTACTCCTTTGCTCAGAGAAAGTCAGAACTGAGTGCCCATTTCTCTGAATTGTAGGAATAGAAGTGTTTTTTGCCATCAAACTCTGAAATTACGCAGACACCAATCACAGAATCACACAGAGTCACAGAATGGATGAGGTTGGCAGGGACCTCTAGAGATCATCCAGTCCAACCCCCTGCTCCGGCAGGGACACCCAGAGCACGGGGCACAGGGTGGCATCCAGGCGGGTTTGAAGATCTCCAGAGAAGTAGACTCCACAGCCTCTCTGGGCAGCCTGTGCCAGGGCTCCGTCACCCCCACAGGAGAGAAGTTCTTCCTCATATGGAGGGGGAACTTCCTGTGTTTCAACTTGCACCCATTACCCCTTGTCCTGTCACTATCAATCCATCTTCCCTCTCCTCTAGAGCTTCTCTGCTATCACAGAGCCAGTTCAACATTTCCCCCAAGGGCCAAGAATAACACTTGAGAAAAAAGTTTCATTTTGTACGAAACTAAAAACGCGTGTGGCCACCGACACCAGAGAGCCCCCCGGCCCGGCTGCTCCTCGCACGGTAACTTCAGCCCTGCCTCAGTTCTCAGGCTGCTGCAGCTGGGAGGAGAGGTCTCCCCCCACCTGTGTCATATCTATCTGTTTCAATTTTTGATTCACTTACTGAAGGAAAAATCAAGAGGTTTCTTTACGTGTCAGCAATATGGCTGGATGATTGATGTGCTGGGAGGTTCAGCCGCATTGTGGAAACAACTGCTTTGAAGCCACCATTTGCAGCACCAGGAGCACGGGGTTTGGATCCATCTTTCCTGGGCTACTTTCACTGCACACTCTTCTTCTCCTATCTGAAGAGTTTCGTTGTGAGCAAAGAATGAGGCTGCATCTTGGGAATGACTGGTACCTCAAAAGATGATTCTGGCAGATTATCGTTCCCTGCTTCCTTCTTCCCTGCTGAAGGAAACGATGCAGGGCGCTTGTGGTGATCGCAGTGCTAGCACAGGCAGCCTGTCTTTCAGCCACTTTTCAATATAATGCCAAAGCAAATCCTTGCAAGCTAGCAGCTGGATTAACTGACGTGTGTTCAGACACATACTGTCTTTAGGTAAGGCAGAATTTTTCCTGCAAACACGTCTCAGACAAATCTGGCCTTGCTGAAGTCAACGCAAGCTTACCCACTATCTGGATAATGGATATTTAGGAACTGTGATTTAGACTTACTTTTGGAAATAGTAAGATCAAGAATACCTTTTTATGTTTAAAAAATGAAAGACAGATTTTTAGAAGACTTGTTTCCTGCACTGAGTTTTAATGGAGGAAAAAGAATATAAAAGAATTAGTACACCAAAGCAGCTAACCAAGGATAAAAATTACATTTAAAAACTGACTGCCTTTCTCACCATCTAAACTAATAAACATTACATTTCTAACTACCACTCGGTCTGTAGGACCAGTGAAGACCAACATTTAAAACCAGTTAGATTACCTGGAAATGAAAAACTACAGCAATTCAAGAAGAACCTTTTTCTACTTTTCTGCAAATCTGTTTTGTCCTCACTGACCTCAGCAGGGATTCTTTTGGCTTTGGATTAGGCTACATCCTCACAAGCAATGAAAAGACAACGCCAAAACACAACTGAGCAAACTTGCCAGTTTACATGTTTCGTGCGAAGACGATACTTTCCTGTGTTTAGCAGCATGATGGTATCAGCATGGTGGTATCATTTTCTGCTTCTTCCTGTCTTCATTCATGCTGAAGCCGGAACCCAGAGAATCATTGTTGTATTACAGAACTGTGGTAAGGCTCTTACAGTAACTAATAATAACAGTGGATTGCTTTTTATCAGCGTGAGGCTGGCTAACTTCTAAATACCATGTAAAAAGTAATGTGGACTCCTTTCAGTTTCTTTTCTCAGCAGTTCTCCCTTCCCTGTCTTTAGCATAAGCGATACTGCCATCACCTCAGAATAGAAAACGGAAACAAAGAATTCACGAGCCTGCAACAAGAGCGAGTGCCACCCAGCACACACACTGCTCGCTTGCACCATGCGTTAGCGCCAGGGAGCCCGTGCCCAGCTGAGAGCTGCTTGCTCTGGAGGCAGGGCCAGCGCGTGTGGAACCAGGGCCAAAGCAAGGAGCTGGCGGCAGAGGTACTGGAGGGAGCTCATGGGCGAGCCATGGGCAACGGTGGCAGGGGCTGCAGATACTGGAGGTGCTGGCCTGGCCGAGGGCTCTGCGTTCAGCTTCCAGCTCCCCCTGAACTGCCTCCGTCTTGGATTCCTGCTTGGAATCGCTCGCTAACATATGGGAGGATGTAGGAGAGCCGCATTCGCAAGGAGCTACTTGGAGACATGGCTGTGTGGCGTGTTTGGAAATATCAGCGCATGTCTTCAAGAACAACTCCTTGAGGGTCAGCAAAAGCTGCAAAAACTTCCACTCCTCCCCTCTAGCTTAATGTACAGAAGAAGCCATTATCACAACAAAAGTTAGGTTTAAGGTACTTTGGAAAACTAGCACATGGCTATCCTTCAGTGATCAGTCGTGATTTAATATAGACCCGGTAATCAGTATTTGATTACTTTGACAAAGTAACCACAACTGCAGTTCTACCTGGAAAAGCACTTGTCTCCACAGCCAAACATAACTTCAACAGCAGAGAAAACTCTGAAGCGGAGTTATAGCAAGAGATAAAAATACATGATCATAGAAAGTAAGCACTCTACTGCACTGAAATAAAAATAAAAGCCTCCAGAAACTTACCACTGAGGTTAGAGCCATCTGAAAACTGTAGATTCGTGCAAGGCCAAAGTCGGCTAATTTTATTTGTCCACTGCTGGTTACAAGGATATTTTGGGGTTTCAGGTCCCGATGTACCACGCGATGTGAATGCAGGAAATCCAGTCCCCGAAACAACTGAAGCATCATATCCTAAATGTCAAGAAGAAATCAATATTTACTTATCAAGACAAGGTGGCAAACAAGTAAACTCGCTGCCATAATCTCAAAACTAATTTAAGTAAGTACTGCCTTGAATATGTGCACAGGAGATAAACACACCTATTAATATAAAACAGGCAGGATGTTGCTGGAGCCAGCTGACTTGAGCAGGTGTACTTATCACATTAATGCATTGTTTCCAATTGAATTATTTGAGGTTGATTGATAGAAGTATAAAGCCTGGTCAACATACTTTGAAGAAATAGCAAAAGCATGTCCATAAATCCCAGGACAACTTCAAAAGAATGCTGTCCAAGTGAGAAAAATACATAGCAGCTTTTTGCTCTTAACTCTAAACCACACAGCGCTTTGCATCTCACAAGTCTATGCTTTTGTCTTGCCTCACTGAAGTGGAATTTTATCATTCACTTCGCAGACACAGGACGTATTTTAATCAGAAAAGCTGATTACATAATTGTGTTGTCAGGATTTAATGTCATGGGGGAAAAATGTACATAGAAGAATCTACTGCACAGACTTTACAGAATAAGACAGGAACTATTCTCAGATCAAAGCCTGGCACCATATCAGTGTAATAATCGTAAGTAACAGCGCTCGTTTTTGCCTTCTGTTGCACTACAGTGATGCAATCTTTCATGACATCTCCACAGCTGAGGAAAGTGTTTCATCTGTACCCGTTGTTTTACATCAATCTTAGTAACATGAAAGGAATGGATGAACAGACTCAAAACTAAATACTAGAAATCCCCTGAATTCCAAATTGGGAGGATACTGTCAACTTGAAAATTATTTTGGCAAAACAGTTCCAAGCAGATGCTGTGACATGAAACAAAGGAAAAGAAACAAAAGAAGGCAAGAAACAAAAGGGATAAAGAAAAATTGTTTTTGCTCTGGGCGCTTGACACCAATTTGTAAAAGCCCCTTTCTATGCTTGCTGGTGACACATGCCCTGCATTAGCCATGCAGCAGGTTGACCTCCCATCCTGTTATTAGCAACCAGAATGATGCCAAAACACATGAGAAAACAGAAGGATGAAGGGAAGTTGGTTGCTTTTGTTCTTCTCTATGGACTCCTCTAGAGACCATCACAGGACCTGGGAAATCCTCACACATTTTTTTCAAGCAAATATTCAGACCACACTGTTCAAAGGACTGCTGTCAGTAAATGGGTTGAAATAGCTCAAAACATTCAACTTCATAACATTGCTTCAGCTGGATGCATTTTTGGATGCCTGCTATGTAATTTAATAAAAAACTCTTATTTTCATGTAACGATCTCTGACCATCGTATTACAAAACTCACAGATTTTAAGGTTGGGAGTGATCTGATCTATGATAAAACATATTATAATTGCCCTATAAATGCCTGGAACAGTGGGCCACTTAAGAAAGATTAGTCTTGACCTCAAGAACTAGATGATGGAGAAACAACACAAGCTGTGACACTGTTTAATTAGTTATAACCATCTCTGAAGAGTGGCAGTAAACCGAACTCTCTCTTCCCTGGTAGCTAATGCCTTTCATTGCCTTTACTTGCACAGGAAGACCACAGATCTGATCATTTTGATAACTAGTATAATGGGGTTTGCTCCTCTAAAAACACCCAGGGCATATGCTATCTGCATAGCTTCCCTGTGCAGTTCAGAAATTTGTGGAAGAGCTAGGACTGCATGTTTTGCAGGTTTCAGGCATCAGCAGAATTAATATGTGCCCTATTTGGTCAGTCTGTGCTATTATAAATTAGGTCAAAATTGCAACAGTGTTTGGATCAAGCTTGCAGAGAAGAAGAACACAGAGACATATCTAAGCATGTGGTTATCTTAAGTATGTACTTAGTTGTTTCAATGAATTTGGACCTAAGTGTTTTATTCAAGAGGCAGACATAATACCAGATAAACTAAGAAATTAATTTAAACAACCTAAGACTTAGGCTAGATCACTAGTTAGTCCCTTTTTCTGTGTGACATTTCTGCATTATACTCATTTGTCATGAATGCGAACTCATTTCTGCAGCTACAAAACACATCAACAACACTTTTCCTGTGACTTTACTGGTTTTGTTTCATATTTCTTCCTCAAGCTCAGTGAATGCAATTCTGCCTTGCAAGTTGCAAGTTGCAAGCAATGTCTTCAGCTTCTAAATTCTAAGTTTTCTTCCAGGTATGTTTTTTTAAAAAGAAAGTATTTCAAATGGAAACTGGGCATCTCTTTCCCTTGGTCAAAGGGACTTAAAAGAAGATGAATACAATTTACCGAAGTTCTCATGACACACAAAAAAAATGAGATGTGCAGGAGAGAAGTGTACTAGGAAAGTACACTTACTTATTTGTAAATTTAAAAAGTCTTTAAGATTGTGATTGCCTTCAGGTAATTGTGACCTTACACTGTTTTCACTTTTCAGGACATATTTTGGAGTGTCGTCTATGCACAAACCTAAAATATTTATCTGTAACTCAGATGAAAGCTGAGCTATCTTGCAGAGACACTGAAGAAAAATACACTTTCCTTGGTGACAAAATGTAGATTTAATTGTATAAAAGTCTCAAAATGGAAGCGGTCAGAGGTGAAATTTGTTATGGAGATGCCTCTGCTTTTCCATGTTCCACCAAACACAGTATCAGAGAAGACATCCCTCAGCCTGCTATTTTATCAGCACCACCTGTCAGGAGCAACTTGTGCTGAGCCTTTCAAGCAACATCCCGCTGTGTGTCTCAACAACGTGCAGAAATTTGCCTTGTATAGTGTGAGGCCTGCGCTGGGGCCTTCAGATCCAGAAATCCCTCCCAAGGCACCGCTTTTGAGGATACCCCTCGGATCCTTTAAGCGTCACCCACCACTTCGGCTTCTAGCAAAAACAACTGTCCTTTGGCTGTATTAAGTCACACTTTGTATAGCTACAGTCAGATTCTATAGAAAACTCTCTGATTTATATTTCTTTATTATTAGGCCAAACGTACGATAGAGGGAAGCAATGAAACTTTTTCGCACACAAAGGCCCTTCAAAAAGCTTTGACTTGCTCCAGATGCAGTTGCTGCTCTTGCCTAACCCAAAAGGAGATGGCACAGTTGTTACCTAAATAATTCAAGTATCTATCCAATAAAACCAAAATTATGCAGTAAGTGTGCAGAGGCTGAATTTGTGATTGAGAAGAGGGCTCCAGAGCTGTGCAATGTGGCAAAACCACCTGCCCCAGCACGACAGCTGAGAGCCCGCGTAAGAGGTAAGGTCACCCAGTGAGGGCCATGCGTTTTGTGGAGTTGACATCCTCCCCACTGCTCCCTGGTCTGGAAGGAAAGACCCAGATTCCCAGAGGCCATGGGGATGCAGGTTCCTGACACCAAAGGAAGAAAGGTCCTGGAAGCCCATAGATATCCTTGGTCATATCACCAAACAGAGCAGCATGGCTTAGACCTTTTCCCAGCTGCTGACAGACCCTGAATTTGCACAAGACCACAGACTTTTTGCAGTTTTAGGTGGGGTGGGAGGGCTGCTTTTCTCCTTTACTTCTTGTGCAATTGTGTATAACCCTGGGTAAAATGCCGCAGCCCTTGGGAATCTACGCTTTACCCCTCTGCCACGCACCCGTGCGACAACCTGCCTCCTGCAGCCACAGCCCACTGCTTCTCTCTGCTTGGGTTGTCTTCTTGCATCTGTGCAGAGCAGAGAGGCATGGCCCGTGCCGGCCGGCACTGGGATGTTCGAACTGCAGAGGCTTCTCTGAGGGGCAGAGGAGCCGCCTGAAGACTCTCCTGTCCCCTACGGGATCAGGCAGAGTCTCCCAGCCACCAATTGCTTTCATTTTAAAGGATGCTTTCTAAACATGCTGGGATGAAAGCTTAAAGAGACTTCACATTCTCTGGGACCTATTTTTGAAACAGAATAATTACAGCACTTTTATGATTATACTTTGTAGCAAACAGTCAACATTAATTAATGCCAAAGAAAAAAAGAGGCATTCCTGAAGAATTACATAGTACAGATATATGAATAGCAAAAGACATGATTAATGTTGCTACGCTGAATCCCAAAGGCATGAGCAATAATTTAGTGACTCCCTGTCAAATACAGTGAAATGCAGTATTTTTTTTTATCTTGCCCTGGTGTGGGGCTGGGACCGCTCCTACAAGCCCACCTAGATGGCAGCAGCGGTGATGGGTGTCCATGGGGTTGGTGGCCGCAACATAAGGAGAGGGACAAACAATTCCGGATTACCAAATTGCCAGGGTGAAGGCAACTTGCAGAAAATAATTGCCTTTGGATGGAATGGTGTCTAAAGGATATCCGCGGTCCTCCCAGTCTGAAGACCTGCTTTGCGTTATATATACAGCTTGGGACTCTTCCTGCAGAATCCTGAACACATGCATTGCCTCACATACACACCGTGCGTGTGTCTACGCATCTACACGTTAGTGTTTTGAAGAGTCCCCCCGAAGGCAAAGGTACCCCTACCCACCCAGCAAGAAAATAGAGGCGCTAAAATAAAGTGGTCTGTTTTAAAATAGCTAGACCTGCCTGTTAGATAAAGTATATGAAAAATTGGAGTCTCTAAAACACTGTTTTGAAGACAAATCTAGTTATAGTAGAAGCAGTGAGGTAACTGAGATTAGATAAAGTCGTAAGTGAGTTAATATGGAATACTGTTCAGAGAACCAGATCATAATCAGTCTATTTGATAAAATTTGCACATGTCACTATTTTGCACAGACCTGCTTTTGTATCCTGAGTATTGCATATCTGTTTCATACAGAAGTAGCACACCTGTAGAGAAGATTGGCACATTTTGGCATAAGCACATTTTAGTACCAGTAGCTTAACATTGCCAGGTTATCACACAGTATTCCAGCCACCTGCTAGGTTTTGGTTAGGCAAAAAAAGGTGAAATAAATTCATCACTGATCTCAGTATTTTTGAAGCAAAGTCTAAATTCAGCATAAGGAATGTGTACACATTTACATACACATGTATAGACACACATATCGAAACATTTCATTTCAGCCAGATCAAAATTACTTTATATCTATAAACCTTCCCACATCAATTTCTGATTTCTGAACTCAGCACCCATGAAGCCAGTTTGCCATCAAGCTTCACTGTTTCTGTTGTTAAATATTCACACTGATGACAAGAATTTGCAGGACTGAAAGGAAATCTATATAATTCTTGTCCTGATTACTTGTTTTTAGTGATTCAGTGTATCAACAATTCATATCAAAATGGAATTACCAGACATGCAAATGAGACATAGAATTTCCTACTTGGCTGCTGGAACTTTGAAAAGAAAATACATGCAAATTAAATGAGAACACAGGGGGAATTTGCTTTAACAATTTGACAGAAACTGGTAAATGTGGGTCTACTAGCAAAATCTGCCATGAGAATGAAGGTTTAGAGCAGATAAAATAATTAACGACCTTTTCTTCCACTCATAAATCTTCCCACTGTGTGCACCCAGCAGAAAAACCTACAGAATTTATAGATCTGGACCTAGATAAGCAAACGGTATTTCCCCCTCTGTCTCTGGATGATACCATGACAGTTGTGTAGGTCCCCAAATACTTTCTGAGAAATTTCTTGATATTGTTCCTCTGCTACAGGCTTCTCCTAAAACTGCCTGGGAGACAGCAGGACCTTACAGCATGCCCTGGCTCGGTGGCATCACTTGTGCTGTTCTTCTAGTCCTCCCAATATCTGGAAAAGAGACGAGATCTGCAACGAACCTATAAACTGCTCAAGCTGATCACTGTCTCGATGGCTTGGTGAGCCCAGTATAAGTGACATGAAGTGGCATCCGTGATTCGTGTGCCTTCATTCTGAGGCCTTTTCTGGCATCTGTTTGGGGACAGGCAGTCCTCAAAATTTAATGAGTATGTCTGTGTAGTAGCAGGACATGTTTGCTAGCTTGGGCAGAACTGCAGCCCCGATTGTGAAGCATGTTTTTTTTCTAATTCCCACTTCTTTCACTCGTGTCTATCAACATGGAAAGTCATCTTTCGTACGACTGATGCTGTGAGATTTAGCCCTTATTCCTTCTGGGCTACACACCAGACTCCCACTTGGCTAAGCTGATCTATCTATCTGAGGGCACTGGGTACACCCCTGTAGCTCCATCACCTCTCAGTAGTGTTTAAGACTTTTAGTTAAAAAAAAAAAAAAAAGACTTTGATCACTTCAAATATGTTTGATAGGTAGTTCCTTCTCTCATCTCAGGACATCTCCATTTTCTCTTGTTAGCCTTGGCTTCAGCATTCCTGGGCAGTGTTTTGGGATGTCATAGGTGGATCACCATTGCGGGCCGCCCCATGGGGCCACCTCAGAGATCAGGGCATCCGCGGCTCCAAAAGTGTCAGGCGGCTCCCGTTAGGAGCCCTCATCCTGAGGGCACTCCATAGGAACCACTGCCTCTCTCCCGGATGGCATCTACATTCCCCGCCATGAGGGACGCGCCGCCATCACCGTCCCTCACGAAGCCGCTCCACCTGCAGCACCCGTGTCAGCCTGCAGACCTGAGGGCTCTTTTGAACTTACTCAAGCTCTGCGAAGAGTTAAAAACACGGCATATGCTGAGAGTGGACGCTCCTGACTTGCAGGAAAGCCACATCGCCGTGGGGCCCCCGGCTAGGCTGCTCCTTCCCTGCAGCTGTCTGTGCAGAGCAGATAATTGTATCCACTCGTTTAACCCCGGGGTAACGTCTGGAGGGGACCGAGTGCCACAAGCGCACTTATTATTTTATTATTATTTTTTTTAACGGTCATTTCCTCTCTGGTGTAACTTGCATGACAGCATGTGACAAGCAGAAATTAATGGGGACACTGCTGTGCCAATACCTCTTGAATTGCTCTGACACTGGCTGCAGGCTGCCTGCTTGGCCACCCAGCCAAGACCTCACATGAAACATGGCAAGGGGCCCGCAGCTCTATTCACTCCCGAGCCAGCTGGTCAGTGATTAGAAAGCCGAAACAATGACGCGCACATACATCAAGGAAAATGCTTTACAAACAGCCTCGGACTCGGGAGGTAAAGTCTGCCGAAAGGGTAAATCTGTAAATTCACCTTCTGGGGACTGCTAGCTCCGGCTAGTGCTGGAGGTGAGCGGCAAGGTCCTGTTAGATGGCTGCGCTGCCCTCTTACCTTTGCACGAGGGCTAACACCAGTAACTTCCCAACATGCTCAAAACAACCTGCAAACGGCTTAGATCGCATTGATTCAAGTCCAGGGGAGCATTCAAATTATGTAAATACATAGGGATTTATGACAGATACTCTTCCTAATGGTCTGTCAACACCTTGGCACCGTTGCTGACATTTCTGCAGAAATCCTCACTGGGTTTTTCTGCAATATGCCATCAAAAAGGCTGAGATCTGTTTATACACTGACAAATAACAACAAAGACTAAGACTTTAGAAGGATCCCAGGGGATCTGGATGAGCAGCTCTCCTACACCCAAGGCAGCTTTGAACATTTTAGCCAGGACTTTTTTGAAATCTGTTGAATCCTTGGCTAGATATAAAAGGCTGGAGAGGACTGTTCCCTTAGTTTTGCTCTTTTTTTTTTTAAATGCATATGACCTCTCTGAAATGTCTGCATAGCAACAAAAAATGCTTTAAAAATGAGAAAAAGCAATTAATAAGATTGTATTAGAAACTTAAATAGCATTAAAATTAATAGCACTTGGGTAAATCAGTTCTGTGGAGCAGAAATTAGGGTTACTGAGGTATTTGGACTTTCATTCACTTCAGTTCATTTTGATTGCTTCCATCAGTGAAATATCTAGGAATTCTGCATAGGAACAGTGCTTTCAAACTGAGGAAGAAGCTGGCCTTCTGTCAGGCACAACCACAGCCCAGTGAAGTCATTGGGAATTTATCCATCAATTTTCAAGGCCTGGACTGGCCACACTGCCTTTTAATGTCACCCTTCCTCCCACACTAATCAGAATGTCAGGACTTTTAGTGAGCTGTAGCTAATCTTCTTTGAGAGATGTGACAGTGATTTTGACATTGGACATCAAAATACAGCTGTAGTCTTAGACCCTTAATAAACATTTAAGAGTTTTTATTAAAGCTGTGAAAACAGAACAAAGTAAGAAGACAATCCCTTCATCACATAATAAGTAAGGGGCAGCTGTATACTTTTTAAAAGCTATTTTTCAACAACATTTTTATGTAAAGACACGGTAAAAGTACTGTGATGTTCATCAGTGGCTCAACACTGAGGTCAGTTACTACCTGAGCACTGGTCCCAGCAGTTCATTTACCTTTTTTGCCCCTGTCGCCCTGTATTATAAATTCAGGGATAATGGTTAACTACTTCATGAGTGTTACAAAGATTAACTGGTTAATGTTTGTTAAATACTCCAAGATCTAGAATTAGCTTTCAATTATGAAGGCATAACAACCTTCAAGAAAACAAAAGATAAAGATTTCCTAGATGTTAAGTTAAGGGTAGAAATGGACATTAAGGAAGAGCTGAGAGCAGACAGTGGCCTGCTGGGACCCAGCTGGGTCAGGAAAATCAAGCAAAGATCTCCATAGTTTGCCAGGCAGTTACGGTACTAAGAGCTCTAAAAACACTCATGAGGATGAGAATCTTACTGATGCCTAAGTACATCTAAAAGAAACATGGTAAAAAAAGAGAACTGTTTTTTCAAAATATGCATCAGCTTGAGTTGCTTTCTATGTTTACAGAAACTACTCATTTTTCAATCATATTAACTCTGAATTGAAAAATCAATAGCTATTGGACAACCAGTTATGTAAGGTGGACAATCACTTTGTGCTACAAACAAAGCACAGTGAAGAGACGTGGCAAGAAGAACAAGGTTTAGTCTTTTGTTTTCACTGACTGCTTGAGAAGTTTCAGCATCAGACTCCCTCTTTTTTGTCTGATATTGTATTTTTTCTTCTTCTTTCTTTCATCCCTTGATGTGCTCTGCTTCCTGTTCCTGCCCCACCTCAGAGCTGACCCTTCTTCTCACCTTCTCTGTATCCCAACTTGCTTGGCCATTCCCTCTTTTACCCTAACTCTCCTGCTCTGTGGCTTTTCTTGATTTCCTTGGGGTGGTGTTTCCCATGGACTGGGTGATCACTGAGCAACATAGGTAAGGAGCTCATCATCTGGTTTCAGGTACAGTAGGTCTGTTGTAAACAGTCATCTACTGGAGATGTTTGCTCAGAGCAACTCCTCTTTGGTAAAAAAAATGGTTTTGGTGGTCCAGCTCTACTAGGAGCAGCTGCAGCAGTGGATATAGTCCCCCACATCTGCTGGTGCCCTCCAATGTACCACAGGCCAGTAGTCCCTCTTGTTATGAGTGGAATAACACTGATTTACGCTAGTTGAGGAGCTGGCCTTGTTTTCTTCTGAACACCTGACTGGTTCTTAAAAATGAGGACTCTTCAACTGGTAATGATACAGTGAGGAGTAAACCTACTATTTATTCACATTAAGTTTAGCACAGTAGATAAGAATCAGCTCTGCTTGGGAGGGAGGAGGATGAGGAGGAGGCATGGAAGAGCAGTGAGACATGAGAGTCAGGTGTCCCTGGGAGGGGAGAAGGTTGTCCCCAGTGTTTCACAGGCACAATACTCCCCCAGCTTTCACCCTACACTAAAGATACACTTTAATAAAAAGCCAAAGGTATATTAGATGCTGACTTGTAGAAAGGGCTAATCAGCGGAACAAATTGCTTACATGAAGAAATATCTTTTGAGACTTAAATGTCACAAATGATGCATGTGACAAATGCATCATTGCTTCTCAAAAGGGCAACTTGTAGCAGGCAAAAAAAAGTATGGCATTTATTATTTAAGCCACTTTGGAAAAGAAAACAACAGGTCTTCTACTGTACCTTCCCCATTCACGGAAAAACTGTGAGAATAAAACTAGCTACAATGCAGACAACCTGCACATTCATGAAGGCTTTGCTTAATCAGGCCCTAGAAAGATAAGTAAGTCTTTTGTTTTCCCTATCAACAAACAAAACACCGCAAATCACACAATACAATATCAACCTCTATGTTATTCCAAAATGACAGTCAATTAAGTAGAAGCAAACTGTATATTTAGAAGAACAAATGAAATAGGCTAGAGATCACTATCAAAGGACTTTTGTTTTTTTTTTTGTTTATTAAACAGCAACTGTATTATTTACTGCAGCTTTGCAAGCCAGTGAGCAGCTGGGTGTAACACATTGCCATGCTGTGTAACCTCTCCTTATGCTTCGTTAGACTCCTTATCAGGGCCAGAAGAAAAGAAATCTCTCTGTTATGTTTTTCCTGTGGCAAAGGAAAAGACAAGATGATGACTTTCCAGCTCATTTCACTTGTACAACGTCCTCATCAATCACCATGGGGTAGGTCTTTGTTATTTCCACTGGAAGACTGTTCTTAGCTTTCTGTCACAATAAAGCGTGACTCCACTAACTAGCAAATCAAGGTTACCTCCACCACGTTTGTAAAACAAAACAGAATGCAAACATAAGGCGAAAGGCTACTCCTGAAATATTTTCCAGTGTCCCAGTTTCACAGATGTAAACCTAATCTCAATTGTGTTTTTCTTTTCATTGAAATGAAGGCTAAAGCCCGAAACACTCACAGTAGTTGAGGTAAGGAAACTAAACTACCCATTTCATCAAGAACCAAAAGTTTTCTGCTTGTTTTGCGACTTTCTGCTCCAGAAACCAAGCAAAAAAACTGTGGTTTATTTTTATTTTAAACTCTCTGTCAAGTATGCACCCCTTAGCAGTTTTGGTTCACTATAGCCCAAACACTTGGCCTCTATTCTCCTTTTTCCTAGTCTTCAATAAGTCCTATAGACATCAGTAAGAATTATGTGAGCAAACAAAAAAAAAGGAATAAATTCTAATCAAGGCAAAAACATAACAAAACATGCTCTGTAAGATGCTCTCTCCTCCCTTAACTTGTTTTTTTTGTATGGCTGTTCCTTTTTGGTCTGTGTTGTTTCTCACTGAATGGTATTTATACACAACATACTATTGTAATAACAAGCATATGGCTCAAAGATCACTGTTGACTTTGTCAAGTCTCAAATTAGACATTTTTATTTAAAATACATGAAAGACATCTGTATACTCTTTCATTAAATGCATTTTACATTCGTAATATCCTATATATTCTTCTGGAACCATTTCCATTAAAATGCCGAGTCTGGGTTTGGATGGCAAGTATTTCCTTTGTAACACTAGGGAGGAATGAGCCACTGTCAAATTTCTCTCTAAAAAGTTCTTGCTAAAATATTTACTTTGCTTGTCAGAAAAAGGAATATCTGAAATCAATTCCAAATGAAATACAAATTTAGAATGAATCATAAACTATCTGTTAAAAAAAAAGACAACACATTGCCATTCCAGTGCCCTTTTCTGTAAAACTAAACGTAAAATGACTCTGTTGTTGCACTCACAGAATATTGTAATGTCTTGGAGATTTCTGAGATCCCTTAATTGCAGTTATGCAACAGAACTGTCAAATCCTAAAACAAAGGACAAAAATTCAGCAGCTGAATTTATTGGCTTGGAAATGAAATGCTCTTAAAAGATGGCTAACATGTCTTCTTGATTATTGTCATTTTAAAGTTACAGTGCAATGCCTTCTATTGCATAGATCAAAGAAATGGAACGTTTTACAAGTTATCTGATTTTTTTATGTTGTTGGTTATAAAGTCACATATTCAGTAGCAGTGGAAACTCTTTGAGTAGTGATGTTACTTACAATTAATCCACTAACCAATGGGCTCTTTATTGAATGTTTACTGTTCAACATTAGTATGCAAATAGCATATCATGCTATAGCTTTTAGTGAGCTGGTCTGAAAGGTAAGAAACAGCTTCTTCTAAATGTGTGTTCCCAAGGATCAAGCTTTTCAAAGGCAAATTGGATAAATACTGTGGCCAGAAGAGTTATGATTTAAAATAAATAATTGAATGAGCCAGCCTGTTCAATCTGTGATCTGCAGCATCCTTTTACCATTTCAGCATCACTTTATGCAGGTGCAGTTTTGTAATAAGCAGGAGCCTGGTTCCAAAGACACACAGGCATCGCTCACACGGGGCAGGTGACTTCCTTCACCTGACAAAGCATTAAACCTTTCAAGATAACCAAAATTCGTGTTAATGACTAAGTTGAGGCTCCAGAAACAACAGTTTCAATTCTTCTTTGCAGTTGCTAATGATGGATAACAACTGATTCTCCTCTGTTGGAATCAGCCGATTTGCAGTCTTTCAACCTGACGTCCCATAAAGTCACGGCAACCTGTTCACATAAAATCAAGCAGCCTAAGTGCTTTGCTGGATCAGCACCTCTGCTTCCTTTGGGGTTTGTTGTATAAGGCCTGAAGTTGAACCAGAAGGCTCAGGTATACATTTCAACAGATCATTACATGCTTTGTATACTGACATAAGTGGCAGACTGTATAATTGTAATGTTAACAGAGGAGTCAAAAAAAAAAAAACCCTAAAATAATAATGCTTAGTTTTTGAATACTGCTTCCAAGTCCCAAATTAAGGGCAGATTTTGA
This sequence comes from Crypturellus undulatus, assembly GCA_013389825.1. Lineage (NCBI taxonomy): Eukaryota > Metazoa > Chordata > Aves > Tinamiformes > Tinamidae > Crypturellus > Crypturellus undulatus. The sequence continues at coordinate 372,298 of VWPW01004536.1, read as the reverse complement.
TGTAGGAGCTTCAGCCTTTGTAATTTGCTCTTACGTAATTGTGAACTGTTTGTGCTTTATATGAAAACAAATGCAAGGCTGCTTGCTCACCCATCCCAATAGCTCCGCACCGGTGCCCCGAGGGACCCGCAGTTCAGCCCACTGAAGTATCTGACCCCTTAACATGCAAACATTACAAAATCAGGTCTGCTTGACTAAAACTACAAATAAATCAATCATTTTAATTTATAATTATTATTTCCTGACTGCCTCATAAAGGGCCAAAACCAAACAGGATTTCTACTATATCACTCATGAGTCCATTCTAATTTTCTGTTCTTCTGGCAGCTGCTTGGTAACTTCCCAATAATGTGTATCTTTGTTTGGACTTAAAAAAAAGAAAGAAAAAAAGGATATTCTCAAAGTGGAAGGGAGCTCATTTTGTTTCCCTTTGAAACCTGAGAATCCTGTAACATGACGTGTACGCCGATTACAGAGCACTGATGCACAGAAAGGAAGCAGTTGTGCAAATGTGTGAAGTGGAGGTGGTGGGGAAAGGGCAGAGCAGAGCAGAAACACCATTTGAGACAAATAATGCTGCTGCAGCGGAGGGCTATCACAATTCTAACACAGTGCCCTGTGAGAGCCAGCACTTCACACAGTAAAGGAGGACCTACAATGGTGGCCACTGTGCAGCCAAGGGTTCTCACAGAGAGAGGCTCTTCTATTAAAAGCTCACAAATAAAATGGACAAGACAGACCCCAGGTGGAGAAACAGTGTGACGTTTCCATGAAATTAATTTTCGTGGGAACAGAGTCAGTTATGAGGAGGTAAGCAAGATGGAAAGAAAAGTGATGGGTAGAAAAGTGATGGAGAGAAGGAAAGAACAGAAGAGTTTTATATAAATAAATTCAAAGTGAAAATGAGGTGAAAAAATGAAGCGAGAAAGAAGAAAGGAAAAAAGGAAGGAAAGAAGGAAGGAAGGAAGGACGGAAGGAAGGAAGGAAGAAAAGGCGGGCGGGAGGGAGGAAAGGAGGGAGCGAGGGAGGAAGGGAGTTGGAAAGCTGGAAAAAANAAGGAAGGAAGGAAGGAAGGAAAGGAGGCAGGGAGTTGGAAAGCTGGAAAAACTGAGATTGCACAGGCAGAGAAAAAACGGTTGAAATCCCTGGAAGTGCCCAGGGCCTTGAAGGGTTTTGCTTCAGCTGCTTCAGTGGTGGCGAGGAGCTGCTGAAGCCACGTCTGGCTCTTTCTGTAATCTCATCCTGGAAGGGAAGGGATCTGATGGGAAGAGCGAGCAACCGCTCCAGTTCTGGTATCTGTGTGGGCCACGAGACTGGGCTTGTCGCGCGCGTACTCCCAAAGACTGGGGAGGAGGGAGTGGGGGAGCCTCGGCTGGCCCCATTTTACACTCTCCTTATGTCTGCAACAGCCCGTACTCCAGCTCAGCCATGCCTGATGGTGCAGCTGAAGGATAATTTTAAGCTCTACATATGAAAATACACTAACAAAATCCAGTCTCTATGCATTCGCATGGAGTTTTCCTCTCTGGCACAGAGCTAAGTACATCTGTTACCGAAGAAAGAAACAAATACAACATAGCTTGATTAAATCAGCCTGCCACTGAAGTAATACCCTTCAAATACTTTTTTATTGTGGGATACAATAACTTGCCTATTCATGGGCATAGAAGCAGTGCATATAGCTATTGCAAGTGTTTAAAACTCCTCTTGGGTCGACTGGAGGAAATAATTTTTAACAAACAATTTATTTGATTACTATATTATCTTCTGTTGGACAGCACGTGTGGCTAATTAGCTATTTTTTTGTCCATGGCCATCTCATGAACTGCTATGTCAAACTGCCGACAGTCTCTGATTGTGCTGGTGCAGAGGATCTGAGCTGCAATGACTTGGGTTGGCTGCTACTGGCAGTGCATCATGTACCGTGCTGAGTTCAGCTCTTAAGAGTCTGGAGTTCCGTGAGAATAAATACACTTGTCAGGCACTCTGAACACCTGCTGCTCGGCGACTGTGTCACCCTGCCTCCTCTTCTCCATCTCTGCCTGTTTATTCCAGGGTGAGGTGTAGCTCTGTGGGAACGCAGATGCATAACGGCTTGATTTCAAGTGCAGAAATCACTGTTGAGGAAGTGATTTCTATCATCTGCTCCATCTGAAAATCGAGGGTGGCTCTTTGAACATCTCCTCACAGCCTCACACCTGCTTCAGGGTGGCCTTCAAACTATGTGCTAAAAGTAAAATAAGGATTTCAAGCAAAATTTAGAATGTGGATAAATTCAATTTAGTCTGTTGTTGTGTTTGTGCTTCACACACACTGTGAACTGCGACCTCTTTCTATCATGGCTTTAAGAGTAGCAACTCCTCTTAAAGAGAAAGGCAGGCTCTGGAAACACGACCAATGCTTCTACCGATCGCTGAGGCAGGATTATTTGCAGAACATCCTCCCTCCAACACCACAGCAGAAAGCATCTCCAGTACTCCTGACTCCTAGGAACTGCCTCTGGCTCCATGACTGAGGCATGAGGCCACTCATATGGATGGTCTAGCCACACTTCCACATCTGGCTGAGCATCATTCCTACCACATGCTCCCTTTCTTCCACGCAGTGTCATCAAAACACCTCATATTGCTACCATTGCTACCACACTGATATTTCACTATACCAATAGTAAAAATCCAAGAGCACTAATCAAAATAATCCAGTAGCAAAACCCTAAGTAAACCAAGAGCATTAATAGCATAAAAACATGCTAAACAATAATCCAATAGCAAAAACACTACTAATCCAAGGGCATTTAAAGAGTTTTGAATAATAGGATTCATAAGCTTTTAAAAAATTCTTGCATTACTTCAATGCTTCACAATTCAGCTCCACAGAATTAACAGAAATTGAGTTGATAGTGACAATTCACTTCCAGTGTTTGTAATTCTGCAATTTTGCAATGACTTGATCATAAATTCTATCCCACTAAAGCGGGAGAGAATCCCCATTCCTGACCACAATTCACAATCATTTAAGTTTCCTAATTCCCTTTCCCATCCTGAATAAAGATGATTTTTGGCTCTCCATCTATTGCAAACAATAGAGGCCTCCTCTCTTCCTCCTGACTTCAAAGGAGGATGAGTCCCTTAGGGACATACTGAACTGTGCTGCTGCCTATGAGAATTTGGACCATAAAAGAAAAGTAGATTGAGATGTCTATTTTAAGAGTCTTTGATAGACATCTTTTCACAGTGACATTTGTAATTTGGTTTCATCATTTCGAGAGTCTAAAATTATTACTTTGGTCAGGTTGCTTTCATGTATCACACTACAATGTTGCTTGACCACTTTCCAAACTGGAACAACTCACAAAATTAGAAGTGCTCCAGTGACTTTTACTCCACTCAAGGCAGAGTGATTTAAAATTATTGGCATGCATCACATTTTTATGAGCTCTCAGTTTGCAAGTTGTGGAGGTTTGGATAGTCCTGGGCTAGAGCACTGCAAAAACACAACTATATGTTTTGCTCAGTTTGAAGATGTTTGCATTTGAATTCGGAAATGGTAGGGAATGGTGATACTTAATTCCAACATCATTAAAATCAGTGCTTGGGCACTGATTATAAAAGTTTCAAATTAAGGAGATAACTGTGTAGGTCACAGAATCACAGAATGGCTGAGGTTGGAAGGAACTAGAGACCCATCTTGCAGCATCCTGCACCGAGCAGTCTCTTAATCCAGGTCATGCCTCTGCATGGTGAGGGCAGGCCTTACGTTACTGCCTGTGCCACCACCCGAAGGGGATGCAGCCGTGTCCTCTGCAGCAGTACAGGGAGGCTGCAGGACCCTGCCATTTGCAGCAAATACCCTCTTTTTAAGGGTTAGTCCCTCAGGAGCTGCCATTTGTGCAGAGCACCCTCTGCTTTTGCTTGCAGCACTGAGAGCAGGATATCAGAGGACGTAAAGGAAGATGGGCAGCCATCTCCCACAGTAACTCATCAGCCTGGTCATTTTGTTTTTCGTGCACTTACAACAACTACTCTTCTTTAATTCATCATATGGCTTCAGAACAAGATCTATTGGAAAGCACTGTACAAAGAGCAAGATCTTTTGCAGCTGTAAACTGGACACATTTCACTGAAGCTAATGGATTTACACCTCTTTTGAGCAGCTAGGGGTCTGATCCATTATTTGTGGACTCTGGGCTCCAAATTCCTCACTCAGTTTTTCTTCTTTCCTTCTGACAAAAATACTGGCAGGAAAATTTTATTATAAACTCTTTTCTTAGTATCCTGCTTACTTATTAATTCTAGGAGGCTCCTTTTTAGTGCAATTGCTCTTAGAGGAGTTGCTTTTAAGTTGGTTTTGTTAAATATGGCAACACTCTGAAGACTGCCTGTACCGTGGGGTTTGTTTTCCAGGAATATCTCGCTTTGTTTTCAGAACTGCGTGATTGTGCGACATCTGCTCCACATCTCAAACGTGATCGGCTCAGTAGGTACAACTGTGGCAGATGGCTGATGACTCACTCACCTTTTAACACTGAACCCTGCTTTGCTTTCTGAGAAGCAACATCTTCATATTAATTTTCTAAGTGTCAAGCAAAGATGTGATCCAATATGCCTGGGTTGCTAGTTTGTAACATAAGTTAGGGGACATGCACAGGATGCAAAACAGCAAGTGAGTATTTGTTCAGTCTGTGGCACATGGCTTGGGTTAGTATTTTAAAATTTGGTTCATTCACTTCCGAGTTTTCATTTGCTATCAAGTAAATTCACAAAAGGAAATTAGTTTCACTCTTGTAGCAAAATCTGGATCCCTGAATTAGATAGAGATCTAGGCTCCCTATGCAAAGGGGAAAGGGAGAAATAATATCCAGCAAAAGTCATTCACTTGAGTGAGGTTTCAGGAAACAGCAGATGGATTTATACTAAACATTGCCCTCTCTGTACCTGGGACACCCTGCTTCACCTTGGGGGAACACCAGGAAGATTTGCAGACCAGCGCGGAGGGCACAACGCGGCAGTAACACACGTACCCAGGGCACCAGAGATGTCGCTGAGTTCCCTTCGCTGCTGACTGTCAGGTTGAAAGCCTGTACAGTCTCTGTGCCTCGGGTAGCTTCAATTCTTATCGTTCAAAAGAAAAGTATTACAGGAAGCCACAAGTTTACTTAGCAAGACATTGACTGGCAAATTTCATTGCTAAAATTAAAGAACCTTAGCAAGTTTGTCCTCTCTCACTCTTATATCTTGGTTTGGCAAAGCAAGATAACCAGGAGGACCTCCAAAGCACCATTTTTACCACTTAATTTGAACGTTTATATACCAAACCATCTTGTGCATATATTTATTTACAGCTAAATATGGTTACATGCATTATAATAGCTTAGGTATATCTAACCTAACTGGACAACTCTTTTGCATGCACATGATTTCCATATTAAGAATGCAATTAGGATTACTACAACCATAATCATATCTTACTAAACTCCTTTGGGATCAAAAATAAACATTCTAGCCTCACAAGTCTCTGTTGAACATGCAATCTCCTAGCTTAAACATCTTTCAGTCCACAAAATTTAGACATCATAATGCTTTACTGCCCCATTAACTATTCTGTTCATAAAAAAATCCCCTTTCTGTGGCAGAGACACGTCACTCCTACTTCCACTTCCTTTATGTCAACTAATAAAAGCTCTAAATCAGCCAAGTCTCTTGGAGGCTCAGTGGTTCACGCCGTTAACATTACCAAAGACCCATGTATGACTAACAGCTGTCTCTTAAGGAAACTGAACTCGTACCTTCCACATCCAGAGAAACTGCCCTAAAGTTGAAGACTATACTAGGAAGGAAAGAAGAAAGAAGCTGATTAGAGAGGAAAGAAGGAAGATATTGTCACTGCTGATTGTGATTCATCCAGGATAGAATAAATATTAATCAGGCATGACACAGAACGAAAATAAGAGTGAGCATGACTATGACCCAGCAGTTACAAAGACAGCTTAACTGCATTAAGGCTTGGAACATAAGTCTCCCCTTTCCAAGGTAAGTGCTATGCCTATAAGCATTTTGAGTCATGTTCTCTGTCCCTCCAGCCCAGTGAGTACTCCACTGTAGAAAAATGGAAGATCTTCCATAGAAAAGATTTAAGGCACCTCTTTCCAAAATAACTTGACAGCCAGAGCTGTCCCCACAGAAACGGGTCATGGCACTGCATGCACGAGCCTGAGACAGGCAGAGGACCTCAACACCCATGTCCTCCATCTCCTCACAGATCCCCCATCTCTGGGGTGATTCAGGCCAAATTGTACCGTGTTTATTCTCAGGACTTTAGATATGAGAGAGACCTTGCTGAGCAGCATTAAGACTAAAGCCTTACCTGTGTTTGAGTTATTGATACAGTTTCCTTCTCTGAACTATTACAGCCTGAATATTACCAGCTAAACATGAAGAAAAAAACTTAAAATAGTGTTGTCGCTTATATTCTTTGATAGTTAAAATCCCTGATGACGCCCCAAATCAGCAAAAGCAAAATCCCCAAATAAAATGGTATGTAATGATGGTAGTTAATTCACTCAGTAAAGACCTTTTGGGGCTGATATTTCTCTCATAGTAATCTTATGTCATTCAAGTTGCACTAACAACTGTTGAGTTTACACCCTGGTGCCAAAAGAGGCATATTACATCCTTCAGCTTCGAGCTCTCCAGAGCTTACTCAGCTCATTTGGTACCTCTGTATTGCTGACATGCACAGAACTTTAACAGATGGCCTTACAATACTGGCAGTTGTTTTGTACTGAGCAAGTGGTGAGGGGAAATACTCTACGCAAATTGCATGCAATACTGGAAAATAAATGAAGTACAAATCCCTATTAACCTCAAAAGCCAAACTATAAAAAGTCAGATTAGTCATTGACCAATATATATGCTCTGGGTTAAATGTTCAATTGCTGCAACATGGCAGTATTTCCCTGCAGCCAACAGAACTATATTTTGCTTCAGTGTCTACTAGGAATATCCATAAGGACAGTATCACTAGGAAGGCATCAAAATGCATTAGGAATCATTAGGACTAAGTCCTGAGAACCTTCCTTACATGATCAGGCCTAACTGACTGCCAGCAAAACAGTACCTGTGTAAACTGTGTGTTTTCAGGATAAAGCATATAAATAATCAAGCAATAAGGTACAACTGAATTTAATTAAATCAGTCCTTCCTCCTGTACTGAACAGAATTCATAAACTAGCATGTCAGCTACTGTGCAAATGTTGAAATCAACAGAGGTGACTAAGTAAACAGCAACTTTACATTTTTTTCTTCACTCACAAGCTGAGTTTTACTGAGGTTTTACTTTTCTCTGGCTGCAGTGAAATGCAGTTGCACCATGCCTAAGAGGACAGAATCGCCACTCCTTGTTTTTGTGCTGCTAAATTTGCTCTTTTATTGTGCCAAATTATCAGATATATCAGTTGGGTTGAAGTAGTACACTGTGTATGCTGAAAAGTGCTTTTTTAAAATTAAAAAGCAATTTTCTTCACAAGTACGTAATCGCCACAAAACACATTTGCACATGTGCAGTACAATTTACTAGTGCAAATTGAGAACAGGACTTCAGAAAATCACCAGAAGAGTTTTAGACCTCTTCTGTTGGTTTTGAACTAAATGTAACTTGAAAGATCATTCATGGGCTGGGGTTTCAGCTCCCACTCAGGTCGGTGTATTTAGATACATGATATGTGAGCTGCCTTGTAGGTTGATTTCAGAGTGTTAGCTATGCTGAAATAAAGATCCTGTAGCAAATTCAAAGCTCCAGAGGGAGAGAGAACCCTAAAAATATTATCATAAAACAGCCTTTCAGATGCAAGTGTTGTTTTCTAGGCTTCTGCTGGGACTGAGTAAAGGCTGTATCCATGGCTTTAATATTTTATTTTATGCACTAAGGTTGCTTACATTGGCTGGAACTGACTGCTGTCATACATTTATATCTCTCATACAAGTGAAAAGATTGTTTGTATTATTTTATATTGAAAGATCAAACAACTCTTAAGTCTGAAGCTGTTAACAAAAGCTATTAAAATAGCTAAATTTCAGATAGATAGGTTTCATGTTTTCTCTTCCCATCTTTTTTCCCTCGGGACTCCTGCCAGACTAAGATGACACAAAGTATTTCCAGAAGTACTTATACAAATGCAAGATAATCCTTCCCTGAGAGCATAAATTATTTCTCATGATGAAGAAAGAAAAGCAAAAGAAATGTTAAATAGATAGAACCAAAACACAGGCACATCAATATCTCTACTTCTGTTCCCAGGCTTGAACATTTTCTCAAACACTTCAAGCTATGATCCCTGATCTAGCACTTCACTATGGAATTCCCAGTAGAGGAAAGAAGAGGATTTGGAAAACCTATTCTAGTATCAGCAATGAAAGCATTTCCTATCTTGGGAAACGGTTGTCCTTTGCAGATGCAGAGCATGAGATGACCCGTGATGGGAAAGCTTCATGATCACCCTGCCAGGTACTGAGAACGTTTCCAGCTTCCACAATGACTCGGTGCCCACCGGAGCACAACCCCTTTTCCAGGGGTGCCGAGCCCAAGTCCCCTGCCCACGTGTTCCTGGTGAACATCTGCTCTGGAACAGTTCGGGCACCTTTCTGCTCAGAGGGACAGGAAACAAAAACAGTCTCTTAGGGACATCATGCAAACACAGGAGAAGAGCAAACTATGAATAAGGAACAAAAGGCAAAATAAGGGAACAAGCACAGGATATATGATTTTCCCTGCAGTCTATCCTGTCCATTCTAACAATATCCAGCCCTCTGACAGACACCTAGGGAAGGTTCGAGTAGCCCTGGACTAAACAGTAATGGAGTCATCGGTTCGCAGGCCCAAGTAAGGGCCATTCTTAATGATTTGCAATGCTAAATTTGCTAGGAGTGTAGTAAAATAGCTGAGAGTCTGAGGACTTAACTTACAAAACCAGAAGAGAAGAAAATGAGCACAAGATTTCCATTCAGAGAATCCACCAGTTACTGACTGCAGATCTCTGCACTACCCTGAAAGTGGGACATTACTCAATTTTCATATGAAAGAATCCTGTGGAAGCAAAATGCAGTTCATCCTTGCAAGGTCTTGTGATTTTATCCTTTGTCCTGCCAATCTAATATTTTCTGAAATAATATCCAAAACCTTTCTTCTTAAATACCTTTATAGTTTCAGTAGGTACTCCAGGCTCTGGAACTTTATCCAAATAAGTAGTCAAGTCTTGATCCACATGTTCAAACACTAATGTTAACTTGGTCTCTCTGTCTGTCCGTGACACGGTGCACACATCAAACAATCTGAGAGGAGGAAAAGGAAAGAGGAGGTAAGTACACAGGAATCAATACAACCATACTTTCTATACACATAATTTTAAATTTCTTAAAGTATATAGATTAAAAATTAGAGTTTTCCAGAGCTAGAGCAGGCTTTGAGCTCTTGATTCACCTGATAACTATTGACTACTTATGCTATTACATTCCTCTTTCAAGCATTCAGAATTCATCACTTGATGTGAGAAATACTACACCAAACCATAAAGGGAAAACATTTTTTTGACAGAGCAACAAGAGTTAATATAGAAAATAGTTTCATATTTATCCATGTTCTCTGCTTCATCAGCTGTCCTCCTTTCCCTCCCCTGCCCTCCCCTCAGAAAACACAAGTAACATTTTGAGAAACAAAGATGCAGAGTTTTCACACGCATCTTCAGTTTCTTTCCATAAGACTCCCCTCTTCAGCACCGTTGCATGTTTTTAGAATTGAATTCTCCTTGGGAAATGCTCAATTTTTGTGCTAATTGGTCTTGCAATTTCTGAGAGTTGAATTATACTATCAGAGTCAGAATATAGTTTAGAAAAGAACTTGAGGCACAAGGTACCATTGCTTAGAGGGCCTTCTTTCCTCATCCCTTTTGGTCACTCTTTTAGTGGAATTTCTTCATCATTTCACCTTGCTGAAGAACAGCAAATTCAAGCTAATTGGTCTCCAGAATGTCTCCTTCATATTATTTATTTTATTGATTGATTGATTGATTGATTGATTGATTTTTCATCTGAACATGAGGAAAAACTTCTTGACTGTGAGGGTGACAGAGCACTGGAGCAGGCTACCCAAGAGGCTGTGGAGTCTCCTTCCCTTGAAATATTCAAAACCCTCCTGGACACGATCTCTACATGCAGGCGGGCTGGCTAGATGATCTCCAGAGGTTCCTTCCAACCTCAACCCTTCTGTGACTCTGTATGATTCTGTGATTATTTTCTAACATTTTCTTTCTTTTTTTCAATTAAGATTTTTCTTATCTCTTGCTAAACAGTTATAAACTAACTAGTAATTATAATTAAATGTATAATATGTATAATAATTGCAATAGAGAATTGCTAAATAATATCTAATGCTAAATAGCATCCTTTTATGTTATTTTTATTAGATGACAGTAGAGTCAAAAACATAAATACAGTTATTAAAAAAAAGATTACATAGTTAAACTAAAGAACATATCATCGATAACACTTCAAAAGTAGCACCGAAGGTAGGGCTTATTTTGGTCAACATCATAGCAGTTATGTTGTTTTATTACATGTGGGTTTTTTTATCCCCATACTTAGACAAACTGCTTATTTACTTTGTGGATGGCGAAAGATTTCTGATAACTATATCAAGTAATATCTTTGTTCTCAGTCCTAGGGCTAAACACTTCATATCTGTAGCCAACAGCTTAGGCAAAAGCCTTTGGGGGTCATTAATTTTTAAACAGGTCATCCAAAAAAACAGACTAGGAAAATATTTTGCACTAAGTATTTACTTCTTATCTTAAATCTCAAAATGTTTCACAAGAGGAGGGAAGGCAGGAATTGGCATAACTGTCTGTGAAGAGTGCAATCAGACCGCACTGTTCTTCATTTGATATGTTATAGATTGCACATTTCAGGGCTCACATCCCACTTTTAAGAGCATTTCCTATATCTTATTTGAACAGACAAATTGCTTATTAAACACCATATTTTGAAAATGAAAGCATGCATAGCCTTTTTTCTTAAAGTTTTTCAGTGAGAAAGCACTGAATCATAACTCAAAAAGTCATGGCAGGTTCATAAGTAAGTATTTTCTGAAAACACCTCCTACCTGGACTGCTTTAATCAGTGTTTCCACAGGGCAGTGTGGTACAAAAATCTGCTTTATAATGAAACGGAAGAAAATTATCTGTTTTCTAGACATAATTTACAGCACTGACAACAGTTCTCGGATTTTTCAGTTCTAACCTCCAGCTTCACTATATGCGTCAAACCCGGCTGTTGTTCCAAGCTCACTACAGAAATACCAGTGTGGGTCTTCTGGGATGCTGCCAGCCAGCACCAGAAGAAAAGATGGAGCAGCCGAGAACTCGCATTTACACCAGCTGAGAATACCACCCTGCTCTAAAACCACCAGGGGAAAAATAAATCTCATTCTTACTAGTGGGATATAAATTGAACCCCAAACAGTTTTTGGTTAACAGTTCTTTACTGTGACTAAACTTTACACAAATAGTTTGTTAGAGGGTTCGTCTTTGGGAAAAAGCTGAAAGAAAGTTGCTAAATTTTCTCCAAATTTTTCCAAATCAAAGCTTACAGGTTGTGGAAGAAAAGTTATTTGAGAATTGGGACTAGAGAATATGGAGAGCGTGTCACCCTAACTCTTCTAAAAATGCAACTTAATCTGTACATATGAACAAATATTAATTAAATGATTACGGTAAAAAAAAGTGATGCTAACAGCAAATGTCCAAGCACAAGTCTCATAAAGAGAAATAATATTCTCTTTATGATTCCCTTATGAGGGCATTATACGGGAGATAGCTGCCTTGCACATAGTAAAATCAGTTTTGTGGAAAGTCACACACCACCCTGAAAAGTGAAATTAGCTGGTATTTGGCTGGAGGTTAATAATCTGCAATATATTTATATAAATCAATGTGGAATGTAGCCGGACTGCCTATAACCCCAACAGATGCAAATAGAGAGGAGCCAGACAGGTCTGAACATCTGAACATAAACACTGGAAAATATTTCCAACTGTATGATTCCTTTGTGTTGACCTACATTTACCTAAAAATGTTCTGAAACACCTTTTTTTGCCAGGTATTTAATACACTGGCAAAATCATCCTTTCAACTATAGCAGAATTATTATTTTACAAAAAAAAAGGAAAAAATATTCCGGAATATCGAAGCAACGTATAACTTCCAACTCACTTTAGAAGAAAGTAAATGCTGACTCTGTTTACTTCTTATGTGTAGGGCTTATTCTGATTCTGGCATTTTCTGGCACCGCCAACCTAGGAACTCAGAGGAGTGCAATTCTAGTTGCCTATAATCACATCCCTGAGAAAAAAACGATCCATCTTTCACTTGCCTACACCTTTTATGCGACATGAGAAGTGCTTCACTGCTAGTAATGAAAACTCCTGATCCTGCACCAGACTGGGTGGAAGCACATAATGTTTACTCACAGAAAATACATCTGTTGCCTTAAAAAGATAATTATTTAATGCACTGCTTATGTAAGTCCTCGCTATTACAAAAAAAAGTAACATCTGGCATTGCCTGTGCTAGTCCTCCCGGAAACAGAGTGCGATGAGGCCTCTTTACTTGATAGCTTCCGTAGGGATAAGACCAAGATTTTCCAAATTACATTCTTTTATATCCACTGCAAAAAAAATCATCCCTATACACAGCTCTATCAAGCTGCCTTTAGTTAGGATTAGCTCTGCACTTCTTTTGAGCCGTTTCTTTGCGTATTTCTGTGTGTAACTGCTAGACTTGTGTCTCTGCAACAGGCTGCAGCATACGGCCTTTTATTTAAAGCGCTACTTCGTGCACGCTGTCCTAGCAGAAGTCAATCTTCCTCAATTAATACAGGATTTCCATACCAAACACTCTGTAAGCACAAACCCTGCCCTTCTATTGTGTTCACCAAAGAAACGTTTGAATTATTTGATTACAGTAAGATCCGCTATGGGAAATCCTGCAAGTATTTAACAAGATGTTTGGCTGGGAATCATATGTGGCTTGATGTGTCAAGCTGAAGTTAAACACTGTTGAACAGATTCTCACTGAAGACCTGTGTTTTAATGCAGACATTTTTTCAAGCTGATTGTACTGAAGTGAAAAAGCTTACTACCGACAAAACTGAGTTTCTGGAGGGTTTTGTACTTCTAGCACCTAGTGGGTCTTGTTGTAACCTGACAGAATATCTGCTTTTTTACAAAAATACTTTATCTTTTGAATGCAGAAAACAAGATGATACATCTTGAAGTCTTTGTAGCTTCCTATGTGCGACAAATGCAATTTCAGTTCCAGTGTGAACATTAAATGCTTTTAGAAGAAATGAACCACTTTGCAGGTTCTTTTGAAAAATACTGACTCTTCTCTAATTCACAGCCCTTAGTTGTTACTGTACTTGCTTTTGAGATGCTTTGTGGACTGCTCTAAAGTTTCCCCAAGTGTAATAAGAATTTTTTTCCGAGCACTTTCTGGTGACGGAGATCAAAACCATCCGTTCAAAACACCTGCAAGAATCTTTAAAACAACAACAAAATCTGACATGAAGATATTAAAATCTGTAGGATGTTAGCTCTCTTGTCTACTGTCACACAGATGAGGAAGTACAATTGGAAAATTAGTCAGAACAGAGTCAAAGGGAAGACCGAAGAATGAGATAGCTGCTGCCAAGGCGTCCAAAAGCTTATTGTTATTTTTACTGCAGTAGGACTAATCTGACATGAACAAAGATCCTGTTACTGTGCTGGTCACTCACAGCACTGAACAAAAAGACAGTCCCTACCCTCAAAAAGTTTTTAAATAACGGGGATTTATTTTAATTTTCTTAGGAACAGTCTCTGCCTTGCTGCTTCCTGATTTATACATGGCAAAGAAAAAGAACTGGAGCCACTGATTTATGAGAAGGAGAAAGGTTTAAGCAAACCATGGTGTGGCAATTAGTGGCATCGGAATAAATTGCAGTTCTAAGGCTTCGTAAGTCTACACAAAGTCTCAGAGGAAAAGAGTTTGGTGGTCTCGACCTTGCTCTGAAAGACATTTATCCAGATGACAGCAAACCATGACAGAATTTATGTATGATTGATGGTGTTTACACAAACACCACAAGACTGAAATACCAAGAGTATTACAGGTCATGGTTGAGGTTTATTGACAAATATGTGTGGGAGAGCCCAAATAGCTTCTGCTTTCACTACATTTGGCTCAAGCTAGTCCTCGGAGTCTATAATTTTCATGGGCACAAAAATTTCGGCCTCTCATACCTAAAACCATTGACAGTCAGGCATACTTTGATGGCATATTTCAGTAGCAGCCTTAGATTCTTCTGCTCTTTGAAAGCCACTTGGTTTCTAGGACCTGGCTTCTTCCCAGTCACTTTATCCACTCCAACTTTTTAAACTATGTACTCCCTGAAAAATCCTATTTTCTTTGTACTTTTTTATTTTAGTTACCTTCTCTCCTGTTTTTGAAGAAAGGAAGATCCTGCTACTATCAGTCTCCACTTAGACTCGCATATACTTGGTGTATGGACCATATTGCAGATGAACACAGTAGTTTGGCAAATGAACTAGGACATGCGCATTGCAAGAACCATGTCCCACATAGCAAAACAAGAAATAGAGCTTTTTACTCCAAAATGTATAACAATTCCTTTCTCCAGGACCCACTTCTCTGTCACATCCTCATAGAAATCACCTTTTTCTCCATCCCTTTGTAAGCTAGTATCTCAGACTTTGGAGTTTTCTCATTTTAAGTAGTGTTAGTGAAATATTTGTAAACGATAAAAAAAACGGCCCATGCAGATGCAGAGGCCTCTAAATTCAAAGTATCTCATATTTTTGGAAGTGTGCTTTTTCTGAAATAAAATTTCTAAAATCGTATAGTAGTACAAGATTTAAGCTCCCTTTTCAGAAACGTACGGGGTCTTCTGGAGCTTCTCAATTCTCCTGTCATGCCAACGGCAGCTGCACTGCTGTGCATCAGCACCTATACTATGTCTCCACGGCGGACGACAGCATCACACGGAGACCCTTGGACAACACCCAGCTGACCCACCTCTGCCCTGGGAGCCCGGGGTGGGACAGCACAGCACCGCCTGCAGCATGGTGAACCACACAGCGAGCTCCATCTTGCTGGAACTGGGTTTCAGAAGCATGTCCTGATTAATTAAAAGAAGCTTCAGCATCTCCACATGGCTGCTGGCAACCTTCAGCCTCAAATCCATTGTATCCAGAATCCTTAATGTCTACATTTCTGCTGGGTTTGGGGGGAGTTCTGCACATCCTCTCTGCCACCCTCCCAGGAAAGAGTAGCCCTGTCTCCTGCTGTGATTCTTTCAGTCAAATATCAGGAAGGGACAGGAGGATGCAACATCACATGTAACAAGAATTTATCTCAGATAGGCCGACACCATGAAGATGTTTTCAGCTCTGCTGTCACTTAGCCATTACCTGGTGTGTACAGAGCAGAAATAGCTACCACATAAAAGTCACTGCCTGATGAAAGGCAGGCAGCAGAATGTCTTATTCCAGCAATATAGGTCCAGGACCTATTCCAGCAGCATCCCGCCAGTATGCTTTCCTAGAGCCCAGTCAACAGTGAGGTTTAAGAGAAGGAAGGGAGATATTAAGATGACAAGCAATCGTTCATCTGCAAGCTGAGCCTTGTGCTGTAATTTTTTCCAGTCTCTCCCCTCTAAGCCTTGGAAAAATGATTTAAAATGCTTAGTTTCATAAAAGATGTTCTTGTTCTTTAAGTGTGTGTGAGAAAGAGAGGCAGAGAAAGAGACAGTGAGAAATAGATGCTCTTGAAAGTGAAGTAAACGGCGCTGGCGAAGGTCCGACGGTGTGGGCTGCCCGGGCAGGCTTTCAACACGCGGCTCGGACCTCAGCCCTGACCTGCAGCGCCGGCTCTCCCGCGCCAGCCCGGGGGCCGCATCGGAGGGTTCTGTGATGCAGACAAACGTCTCTCAGCTGAAACCACCAAAACTCATTTTCATTTGCAACAGACGCCAAGCTTTGTGCCCAAGAGATGAGAAGACCAAATGTACTCACTGTGCCACCCACTAGAGGATTCAGTTGTTAAGAGTTTTACTTCAACAAATACTACATTTGACAAGATGTTCTCTACATCTCTCTCTGTTTCTAGCCTAATGCTGCCTTTTCTAGCTTCAACATTGACATTTCTTGTTCACATTCTTTGGGAAGGGAGATTATTTTTAATAGCCAGGCAACAGAAATGAATCTGGTAAAGCTCAGCAATTCAAACAACATCCCACTGGCAGAACTTCAGCTTCAGGACTCAACCTATAACCCACCCTTTCCCAAAACATTTCATTCTTACCAGTCTATGAACATTTTAATCTCATTGGAATTGATTTTAAACCCAAACTTGGCCACGCACTGAGCAGTATCTAGAGAAACTCTCAGCCCGTTGATGACAGTATTTACTCCTTGTACTGCCCTACCTAACAGACTCTCTGTGCGGGACAGACCAGGAAAACAGCACAGCCTGTTGCAAAGAAAGTCACTGTCAGATTCTTGAAGATCAGCAATAGCTGTCTGACCTATTTGTATTGCTCTCATGTGCTCCTCAGGCATGCAAATGTATGCTGCTTTTCAGAGTTATGTATACTGCTGTTATACGGTACCGAGCGCATGCCTAAGCTCCCAGCTTAAAGCACAAATTAAAGATGCTCTGATTCACTGGGACTGTATGTGCATCTTTTATTAAATGTTTTGAATTTCTGGGAGAATACCTTCCTCAGGGAAGGCTGCATTCCTTGTTAGATGGTTTCCATCCTTTAAATTGCTCAACATGCAAATAAAACCTATGTCTGAATACTGATTTTGTTTAATTCAAATGAAAGGACCACAGAAGTTACCCTTCACTCCCAGCTGTACCTAGTGCAAGAAGAGACACAGTGAAATCCAGTCTTTTTTCATGTATAGCCCACAGTCAGACTGATTGCTACAAATTCCTCACTTGAGTTTACATTTTGAATTCATGATTGTGCCATATGTAAGGTGAATCATCTCCCTCCTGGGCGTTAATAAAACCAAACCAATGACCGATCTCAAGAAAATTCCAAAACTTTATAAATTATTACTTATTCTTGTCTTTAGTAGCTCAAAAATATAATCTCTTTTCCATTTAGAAATTATCTACACTTGAGACAACTGACTTAACGGTGAGCTTAACATACCAAAAATAACAGGAAGAAACCCACTCAGACTCAAGTCAAATGTTGTCTTTAAAATCCTTGCAATATCATAGCATATTTTTTTTCAACATTTTAAAAGTTGTAACTCCAACACAAATCTGTTTCTAAATTTGCTTCTAAACTCTTGCTTTGCAGCAATGAATGGGGAAACTTAAATGCCAAGAAATGTCATTTATCTCTTATAATTAACCCACCAGTCACTGGGCAGACAGCAATGCAAAATCCTCTGGGCCGCTTAAACCTATATTCATGTGGCCTGTACTTGGGGAAACTACGTATTTGTTACGTAAGAAATTATAATCCTTTTACGGAAAGGACTAAGTTCTACCGCTACATGGACCAGCAGTAACAAGACAACCAAGGCACTGAGGGAGATGCAAAACGGGTGCTCACTGACCTCGGTATCTGAGTGGTGGGGCTGGGGCAGGGCATTTGCAGTTAATTTTCCTATCTCGTTCACACACTATTTCCCCAACCTCTAGACATTTCCCTCTTCCTCTAGGCATGTGCAGGAAATCACAATATCTGCTATGATGGCAGCTTTTTTGTAGAATCCTGGTCTGACTTTTCTTGCTCCTGCAGGGAGAATCCTACAACTTGGGGTGCTGCATGGAAGCTCCCCTTTTGGGCTTCGATGGCCCCATTTGTACACAAAGTCTCCTCCTCTTAACTTTTTTATTAGCTTTATGACTCACCTAAATTCCTGAATATGGCCATGCTTCTTGGGAAAGGATGTTTCTGATTTATTGCAAGGAGTTCATGACAATATTTGTTTTCCTTATACTCTCAAATGAACTACACTGTGAACCGTTGCTTTCTTGTTCCTTTACCTGGGAGACTAGGAAAACACCAACGGATATTAACAGTTCTTGTTATCTTACAAATGGAAACATCAATTTGCCATCAGTTATTTAAGCTGCATGAAAACAACCTTTAAAACGTCTAAACCTTTTGAAAGCATCTGTTTATGGACAGCTAGCACTAATGCTCCCTTACTGCTCAAAGTTTCCTGAAAATGGACCAGACGTATCTACCCTCTTTCCAAGGCAAGCACAGTGGTTAGGCAGCAGAAGCAATTGTGCTGCATGGCAATAGGCAAAGTGAAAACTAACAACATGTCTTAGATTTTATCTATAAATTCCACACATGCTTGTCCTGTATGAGGTTAAAAGACACAGAAATAGAGATGCGGTTCACAAGGATTTTTGGTTATACTTCATACAAGCGGTGACTCTGATGGGCTTTGATGTCGGATTTACTCCAAGCAGGCTGTATGTGCTAGGAAGTGCCAACCGAGGCAGTCCCTTCCTTCAGCACCCACTGCAGTGGGCTCCGTGGCCGGAGCTGGCCTTCCAGGGAGCCTGCCCTGCGCCTGTCACCTCCACAGAACGTGCTGGGAACTGTTTCCCCCTCTGCCCATAGTCAGTGACACTCTGCAGTTATTCCCCAAACACAAGGACCATGGCAATGGCTCACACGTGCGGGAAAGACAAACAGGATCTGGTTTTGCAAGGCAGCCAGATCTACACACCAAAACACTGCATTCCTCTTTGTGTATTCTTAAAGAAAATGGGAGTAGCATAGAGCTATATAAAAGTTAAGTTTACACTTAAAAGAAATTCCAGTGGGTACAGAGGGCAGAGTTAAGACTTGCAAAAACCTGACAACCCCACCAAATGTGGCTTTCTTTGGCTATGTATCTTCAGATAGTTCAAGTGCTATCCATTAAAAACTAAGAGCCTAGGGAAGTGTTGGGCTCTCTCCTCAGCTACCACAAAAGAAAGGTACGTCATGTAATTTAGCTGCTCGGCAGCTTGGTGGTTAGGCTACGCTGAGTGTGCCTGCCTCTGGGTGCTCCGGGGAAAGAGAAAGAGAGCAAAATAACTCCCTGGAGGTGCTTTCTCTTCCTCTTGGCAATAGAGGCTGCCTAGGTGACTGACTGAGACCCAACGCTTGATTTTAGTTGAACTTCAGAGAGTTGATTCTCTCCCAGGTAATAATTTAGTTGGTGGGATACCAGGATTAGTTCAGTTTTTGAAGAGACTTAAAAATACTTCTTTTCATGAGGAGCTTAAGAGAAAATAAGAGATGTCCGAAAAAACAACACCAAAAACACGTCTGACATATTCACTTAACGCCACAGGCCTTGATCAGCCCTAAAGTTCTCTGCACACAAGAGACTCAGCCTAAGCCTTATGAAGTTATTACATATATTTAAATGGCTTTGGCTGAGGCCCTGAACTTTCTTTAATTTGAAGAGGAGTTCCACCTGTGACAACTCAGAGGATGCAGTTTAATATTCCTGCTGTACTGAAAAGGAGCAAATGGGACTAATAAATCTTCAATAGAAATTTACAAGATTTTTTCTGGCTTAATAAATTTAGCCAGAAGGCAATTGCTCTTAAACACTCGCTATATAAAAAGAGATGGATCCTCATTTCCATTACCATGCAAACTCCTCACTCATTTTGTCAGAATTCAAGTCAGTGCATTTCAGAAGTTCTTAAAAATGGAGCTTCATGGATGTTTGTTTTTTTTCCCTTGTAGAAAGATTTGCATTTTGTTCAGTGCAGTCACAGCTATGTGTGCTCTGTGATTCTCCTGTAATTTCTGTCTTATTTTAAATTAACTCCTAGCACACGCCAAAATAACGCCCTAGAAGTAGATCTTCTCAGGTGCTTTCATCCTCCGTTCCTCAGGTAGCTGTCTAATAAATGTTTCCTTTTTTTCCATCCAGTTTACACGATACTGTGAGCCAGTCATTTATAGATTAATGCATACTGAGTTAAGTATTGTACAGGCTGTACAGCTTTTTAAGTATTTCCTTTACTCTCTTACAAACATATGTAAAAGAAAACAAATTAAAGATTATTTGCAGAGTTTGGCAATGAAAATGAGGTGTTAGTAGCATTTTGAGCTGGCAATAAATTTTATTTGACTGTTTTATTACTTCAGGGCAATGGCAACTATTTCTTTTGGGGTGCCTTTTAGCAGCATGAGATTAGGATTTGCATTTTAATGCAAGGATAATTTTGGAATAAATTCATTATTTTGTAAATGATGGCATATGTCAAATGTAAATAAATAGCAGAACTGTATTTTGGCTGATTTGCAATAACATGTCTTTCACACTTTCGAAGTAACTGAACACACTTATATGAGAAACGTTGCAAAACAAGGTCTGGTTCCTGCGCTAAAACGATTTTATATATAGGCAAATGAAAACAAGATGAATATTTAGGCAATCCTTGCAGGCAAAGAAAAGTGTAGTCTGCCCTGTCCGTGTGGTTGGTGTCAGCCAAGAAGGACCACGTCACTACATTTTTTTTTCCAATTTCCTTCTCAACTTACTGTAAAAAAGAATGCCCTGTCTTCATTTTAGGCCTTCTTGCTCTACCTCCTTAACTATGTTCTCCCATCAGCCTCTCCTCAAAAGTCTCCATTCTTCCATGTAAATAAGCAGTCAAGGAAAAAACAAATTTCCACCATATTCCTAACCATACTAGACATCATCGTTTATGTAAAGATTTTACAGCAGAACTGCAATAGGTGATTTTATATAAAGAATTCACCTCCTGCTGAAAACCCTATTACATTTTCATCCCTGGTTTCTCACTCCTTTTCTTTTTCTTTTACTCAGTTTCCACATCTCTCTCCTCATCTATCCCTGCAACTTTCTTCTTCCGATCATTTCTTCTTCACAGCAAGAATACAATTAATTGTCTATCACTATAGGCCCATAATGTAAAACTGCCATTGGATAGTCAATTAGTGCTAAATATTGACACTTTTTTTCTGGCTATGAACATTTGCAAGTGGAACTGGCCTACAAAGATGAATACATTTGCACCCATAAGACCGATGTATAATGAAATAGCAGGATTTGGTAAATGAAATAAAATTCTAAACTTTGCTGGAACAAATACAGTAAAATTTTGAGATTTTATTGGCCTTTCTTCTCCACATATACATCCACGTAAGTTTATGCACACGCACGCAACTTTATAAAGCAACTTGTTCACTTTACTAGAGTTATACTCTGTTAGCAGCTCCATGATAAAAAAGTTGTTTTCAAGCTTTGTAGTTCAAGCTATGAAAGAACTACTTCTAGCAGACATGTGACTGAAACATTTGACTCCTCTGAAAAATCTGTTAATGGAATAAATCGATTTAAATTTTGTAGGCTACTTCCTAGTAATGTGAACTGCCATGCCTAAAGATGATAAGAAACCCTTGAAATTCCAACACGTTATTGCAAAAGCTAAAGGTATATGACCACCACCAATCATCAAAGACTTCAAGACTTTGATAATTCAGGAGTGAACCTTTGACAGGTTAGATACCGTATTTTTTCCAATTACTTGTAACTGTATCATCAAGTGATTTGCTCTAAGGGTATTTCAGTTAGCTATGAAGAAAGAATGTGTGTAGCATCAGGATGTTATTAATAGTGAGATAATTGGCCCACTTAGTAGCAAATGTTGTACCAGACCAGTACAGCAGGGTGAAGGAAATGAGAAAAACAGGAAAGAGAAGACTTTGACAGATGCCTGAAACCACTTGGAGCCTGAACAAGTGGAGGTCTCTGATGCCCATCTTCAGCTATTCTTCCACTTGGAAAAGATTAACAAGTTTTGACCAAAATGGTTCCTGCGTACTGGAGTTCAAGACTGGGTACGAGGTAACCAGGATGTGACTACCCATTCCAGCTACATCCTGTTCCCTTTCGTGCTTTGGTGCCAAGCGCAAACTAGAAGCAGCTTGAGCGTCCGTCAGTGCATTTCACAGAAACCCACAATCTGCTCGTAGGAGGAGCACATTTTTGCTACCTTAAAAAATAAAAGTGGCTTCTACAATCTCTATCAATAATCCCTATGCTACAAGATTTGGCAAGAAAATAAGGTCCCTTGTAAAACTGTTTTTTTATTTAACATCATCTCCTTTATTTTTTGATAGTCCAAGCACCCTCTAATTTCAATACTAGTCTCTTGTTCTCATACCCCAATCTCCTATTTGCTTTTGTAACTTTTCTTATTTGCTGTACAAATTCCCCACTAGTGTTTCCATTATCAACCTTTTAACTTTTGCACCATACCGATAGGCATTAATCTCACATAACATTAGCTGGGAGTCCACTCTGTATTAGTCACCCAGAAAAGGCATTTCCAGAGCGCAATGAGCTCCATTCCGGCGGAGGTACTGGAGTGGCTGAGATGAATCATGAGCAGAAAGCACATTCTCTCTCTCCATTCACTATGGAAAAACCTAAATCATCATGAGGTTGGAGTATACGCTTCATATTCTGATGGCTAAAGCTAGATGACTGCTCACAATTCTTATGTGACATTCCAGTTTCATTGTTTTACACCTGGGTAGGTGTAAAACATCTGTGACAAAGAGGTGCACAAATATTTAAGCCATCCTGTACCTGGCACCCAGAAAGAGGATATAGATACAAAACTTTAACTAAGATTTCCAAGGAAGGGTAAGTATCTGAAGTGACAAAATGTCCTGCTACAAATCTCCATTGAAGTAACTACCATGCTAAACCTAAGCATTTTAATACACTCAATTTTTAACTATCTCTTCTTTCTTAAACTCTCTTTTCTAAAGCCTACTGTTATTATCAAGTTTTGGAACCATCCTTTCTCCAAAGATATCAAATGTAATTATCTTGTGGCCACTATTACCTTGTGGTTTGACAGTAAAAAGTTCTTAAACAAGCTGTTGTACATCACTTCAAAATATGTAGAGAAAAATCTCTCCTCCTCATACTTTAAGAACAGATCCTTCACCAAAGGGGTCTATAAGTCCATTCCTTAAACCATGTCCACTTCTTTATTAACAGTGGCCAAGATTGTCCTTTACTATGGTTTTAGTAAATTTAGTTGACTTTCCAATCTTTTCCAGAATTAAGACTCAATATCCTTTTCAGATGCAGAGGACGGTAGAACAATCCTACATGTCTGTTTTGTTACTTAGGACTTAAGTTTTGTTTCTGCAGAATGGTCTTGACTACTTAGCCTGAGCTCACTAAAGACTAAGCAGTCTTTGAAATGCATTTGCGTACAGATGTAGCAATATCCCATGAATCTGGGACATTCCAGTGTATCTAAAACATCTTCTAAAAACACTCCCTCATCAGTGTTATTCACCTATCTGGGTTTCATCTATAGCCACAAATACCTTTCATTTTCAGTCAAATGAGTTACCTAACTCTTTTTTTGCAACTGCTCTTGGTTTTGTACTGCTGTAGTCTCTTTGTGTCTCTCCTCTGCTTGCATTTCTCAACTGGATAGAAATTTGCTTTTGTATAACTTTTGTATAACATCCCTAGCAGATGTTTCAATTAGACATATTAAAATAAAAATAATTTTAAAATCCTGAAAATAAATGCAACATGAACAATAAGCAGCACAATGGTAAGTTATGCCAGGAAACTCTATCTCTCTTTTTCTAATAAAGTTACAGACATAAAGGCAATGTGATGAATGAGATTTAGTAGAATGAAAAGATTCAGGTGCTCAGTCCTGCCAAAATACTTGTCTGGGCCCTTTTGAAAATAGCAAATGTTAGAAGTTTAATGGAACACTTAATTGTGATTTTCACACTCTACAGTCATTGACTCAAACCTGCCTGGATCACTGTTCTGATCAGCTATCACTGTTTTGATCAAAACTGGTTGTGCAGTCTTTGAAGAGATGCACATTAGGACAACGAATTGACTGGAGATATCTAAGAGAAAACCTCAAAGACTCGTGGCAGGCCTATCTCTATTAACAATCTAGAAGGTTATCTAAGGATAAAAAATGCACTAATTAAAACTGCAGATGCTGCTCAGTCTCTGTTTTAAAGGTCACATATAAACCAAGTATGAGGTTAGACAAAAATATCAAATGAGATCCACCTTTTAACCTACTCCCGTCAAGAAAAATAATGCAGGTCATTGACTTACACTGTCAGTAGGAAACCTGTAAATCAACAATAAATGTTCTTGTGCTGTGCTAGTGAGTAACAAATTAGACGCCCATTTTCTTTCTACTGCAGTACATCAATCAAAAAGTCCCTAATTGTAGATATAGCAACATTACTTCCTTAAGTAGTGCGATGTATATAGCACTTAAATGACTATTCTAGGTGAAGTACATCACAGTATAAATTACAATTCAGGGGTGACAACTTGGGGATACGCAGCAAGTATTAGAGAGTCCAATATAAAAGTACAGAGTAACAAGAGTTATTTGTGCTGCTAAAAAAGAAAGATAAATGAGAGCAGTAAAATTGATCAGGAGAAACGTGAAGTCCCTATCAGTGAAAAACCTCCTGATGAGAAAACTACTTGTATACCACAGAAGACTCATAAATTCAGAAGCTGCGAGTCTAAAATCTGCATGGAAAATTCTCACATTGTACGCTTGAGAGAAGAGCTTCACATATATAGACTGGCAGCTCTAATAAATACTTTTTTGATCATAAAATTAAAAATTTATGATTTCAACAACCAGAGTGGGTATAAAATCACTGCAACTCTATGCACTTCAACTTCATCAGCAGAAACTCAAGCCTTAAGTTTACAATTGTATTCTTGAGTTAGCTGGAATATGTGAATGCAGTTGCCCCATTAGTAATGAATGTTAGGCTGCTCACCTAGATGAACAGTTCATGGTGTTTATTGTTTTTCAGAACATAGCACAAGAACAGCCTAAAGATTTTCCTTCGACTGTAATCTTCCGACTAAAATATTCTAAATGCAATGATCTACTAATGCAAAGTCAGAGAGCTTGAAGGTCATAATCCACTTTTCTGGGGAATGCCATACAAGTAGGGTCCAGGTTTGTCAATTCATTAAACTTTATTATCAATCAGACACATGATATTCTTGATAGGAATGAGGACTTTTCTGTGAGAATGATGTGGTTGCCAGCGAGGGCAACTGAAAAGCAAAAATAATAGATAATACTGTAAACCTTAAGATTCTTAATCTTTAATAAGCAATATACAATATTTTTATAATACATTCATATTTATATGATGGAGAAAGAAGTAACAAATGGAAGTAACAATGGAAGCTTGTTGCATGGTAGAATGAGTGGAAATTGTACCAGGAGTTACTAAAAGGGACAGAATTTCAATACTGCTACACTGTACCTAAGAGAAGTCCACCACATTTATATTTTTATGTTGCATTTTATCATACCTTTACTCAAAACGCTGTTGCCAGGGGGTTTTAAGTTTGCTGTAAATGCAAGACTTTCGTATCCTATATCTGTTTTTAACATTGCATATGCTTTTTAAAATGGATGATGATGCATTTCTATCCTGCTAAGTTTTTCCAGCTCCTTGTAGGAACATTCACAGTGACTGATTTCTTGCCACAGTAAGTGAAAGTTAAATGTGATAACCGAGGGTTTCACCTCCCTCCCTTTCCATGGGGAAGGGGCAGAATGTGCAAAGTCCTCTGAGGTTGTTTTGTTTCAGAGCTCACTGTGTATCCAAACTCGCACTCCCCCATGCATCTAAGTACAGTCAGTACATTCCCAGCTCCTCCTGCCAAGTTAAAATGAAAACGGTCTTAGTTCAGAAATGATTGAGGTGGTTTGCTCTAATCAAATTAAACCAGCCAAATGTTCCTTTCAAAGGTAACTGTCTACCCTGCAGCTGTATGCAAAATACCACATCAAATGTGAAAAAAATAGTGCTAGAATTCGACCCTTACAGTACAGCGCCGGCTCCGCAGCCGCGAGAGACAAAAGCGCCGGCGCAGCAAGGATCTGTGCTCACACAGAGCTCCTGGAAATTTGCTCACTTGAGAAACAGCCAACAAAGTACGGAAATTTCCGGTTTATAATTAATGGATTTCGGGGAGAAAGGAATTCCCTAAAGGTGTCGAACAGCAACAGGCACCTTGAGGCACTTATCGTAGTGACCACACTTCCAGCAGACATTGCAGGACTAGCCAAAAGGTCTCATAAAAGAGAAAAAAAACTCACATAGACTTTTCCATTCTATTTCTCACTTCCTTTTTGTATCTCTATCAAAACATGTAACATTTTGCACTGACTAATGTTGCAAAAGTCCAAGCTCAGTAAGTTCCATTTAAGCTTAGTATGATTCATCTGCAATAGAATGGGGGTTTTAATCATTAACTATGGGAAACTCCTATGAAGATGAATTTTATTTGAAATTATGTTTTTTTTCTAAGAAAAGATCAATTACCCGCTTATGATAAACCAGAGAGATATCCAGTCAGTGTTAGCATTTAAAACAACATGGAACGCTGTACTATGCTTGCAAATTGATTTCAGGGTATGTCAGGGAATCCCAAAGCAACTCTGCTAATATCAGCAAGTTGGCACATGCCAGTACAGCCTTCAATCCAGTAACTGAAATCATCACATGGTCCTAAAAATAAGTGAGATGCTTCTCAGGGTAAGGAATCCTCTGCTTCTAAAATTTTAAAAATACATCTGAAGCTTCATATGGAATAGTTTCTTATTACTCATGTAATAGAGTACTCATTGTGCTTAGAGAAAACACATAAAAAATTAAGACATGATATTAAATGCTTGTTCAGAAGAATATTTCTTTGTACACATTTTTAAGAATGGGAAAAAATATGCTAAGGATACAGGTATATACCTAAATAGGCCAATTAATACAATAATTTGGATGCACTATAGTGATGTATTTTGAAGCATCATCGAAGTCAACAGTCACATAACCACTATTTGATGATCTTCCTATCAAAACGCTCTCAGATCAGGAAAGCTTAAAGAATGCTACTCTATTCTCTCGGGAAAATTCTGCATCAGGTCATCTATTGATGAACTAGAAATGTTTTTTCAGTTTAAAGGAATAGCTTATAGACAATCATGACCTTCTAATAAATGTATATGTATATAACAACACACTTATCTTCTAACCATTTGTTAGATTACTGAGAATCCTCTTTGGCAAAACTGGAAACCATTTAGACTTCATGCACAAGGTAAACGCTCAGCGTGACAGCCACATTTTTTTTGTCTGAATAGCAACTTGTATTTTTTTTAGGGCTTCAGGTTATGGAACTTTATAAAATAATTTCAGAGTTTCAGAACAGAAGTAAGTCAAGTACTAATTACTAAGTAACTCAGACACATTTAACAGCCACTCTGGATGACAAGTCTGTGTTACTGTACACAGCCTTTCTGCTCTATCAAGATAATTATATTACTCATTCCACATGATTTGTTTGAACTTTGAAGAGCAAAATCCTCTAGAAATAATGCTCCAGTTAGTGCAATACAAGTATTAATATCTATTATTCATATTCTTAGATGTATTATCCTCATCACTGTTTTATGAGCCGTTCAGAAAAAAAAAAACTTTGAATTTCAAAGCATACTTAATGCCATATCTATTCCTACTGGATAATGCACTAACTCCTGTGACAAACTTCAAGGATTTACTTGAATCCCACTGACACTACCTGAGCGACCCGTGGAGCACTCGGATAAGTGACTGCTGCAGCTGCTTTCTTCTAAACACCTGGGCCGGACTGTCTGCTCGTTCCTTCTCGCTGCTCTACTCCACACCTTCGTGGGCATCGAAGTATCAAGAAGCATCCTGGAAAGTTCCCGCTAATCTGCCCCTGCCCCTGCGTGCTGGGATGGAGCATCTGCTGTCTTGCCCCTTCCATGGCTCATCCAATGTGTGGATGCCCTCCTGCTCCCAGGACGGACTGGCATGGTCTGAAATGGCTCATGTTTTCTCACATGAGGACTGGAAACCTCTCTTTTATAGAAAACTTAGGTTCAACATAAAATATAATGCTTTCTACAGAAAGCTTTCACTCCCCCCATAAAATGAATTTCCTAGGGCTTAAAACACTCCTCCATATTCAATCTTTCCTTCCCCATATACTCTTATCTTGTCCTGTTTCTGGCAGATCATGTATTGGAACTAAACCGTCGCATCCGTTACTAATAAACAACCCATATGGACAGGAAGACCAGCACTTATTTTCCCTTCACATGCTTTTCATCTGCCCCATAGGGTTGCAGACAGGTGACTACAGGCCAGCGTCCACATGTGGTCATTTCACAGCATCCTCTGGCAATGTAAAGAACGTCTCCAAATGCCACCTACTACCAAACCCCGTGCAGTATGGGCCACACGGCTCGCCCCGACCCTCTCGCTGCCGGAGACTCCATCTCCCCCGGTGCGCACTGCCTCGTCCCCTTCAGGATCACAGCATCTCCCTCCCCACACGCTTCGGAGCAAGGGAGTATCTCCCAGGCTGCTCCCAAGCCTGGAAATTCCTCTCTCCACCAAAGCCCTTCCTGTCTTCAAATCCTGCCTTGAAGATCATCCTGTTTGTGTGAGACTAAAACCAACTCCGAAGCTCACTCAGTTTTTCCTTCCCATTATTCATCCACCTCTTCTATCTTAATTGAGATGAAACGGCCACAGTAATCCTTTTAACCCTGAAAATTTTAAGTTTCAAGTTCCTGTTCTTCTGCCTTCCTCCATCTCTGCAGCTTCACTTTCTACGTGCATGATAACCCTGCTACCAAACAACACAGAGGTCCCCAGTGCTTTCCATCCAGGGACTTGTCACATGCCATGTAAGTGGTGCTATATAAAAATAAATTGCATTGCACCCCGTTGATCTGTAGGAATGATGTCATGCACTAAAAGTTTAACATTAGCTTGGCAGAAAAAGGAAGTAAGGAAGGAAGCAGAATTCACTGGAGACAAACGCCCCCTAAAATAGAAATGCTTTGCGGTGAGGGTTGGAACACCTCAGTCGCTTGAGAAGATATCGTTCAAGCTTAACAGCAGCACAGTAATAAAGCCAATACCAGTGTTACCACGTGCTACAACGAGAAATAAAACAAGCTACTGCATTTTGAATTACTTCTTCCATTGTATGTTCCCATATGATTCGAACGTGACGAACAGAATAAGCAAAACAACTGCAATTTCAAACTGCTTTGCACAAGCACTTCACTATGCACCAATGAGTTATTACATGTGTATTCTGAATGCCTCTGTATCAAGGGGATTTTAAGACACTTATGAAAAAGACACCTCCATCGAACATGCAGTTCGAAGAACCAGACCTGCATGTACTGTTGGGGTCTGGAGCACAGTCAAGCACTGGATCTGGGGCTGTGCCCAGCGGGACGGAGTCCCACGCGCAGCCCCCGCTGCCCGCCACGCTCAGGTTCCCTGCCAAGGGCATCAGTTGGAGCCTCCATGAAACACCCATGTGCAAAGCAAAAGATAAGAGGTTGCTGGACTGCAAAAGTAGAGAAAAAAACAACACAGAGTTGCATTATGGAGTGGAGTCCACAGTAGCACTTATGTTTCATCAGCTAAAAAGTAACATAAAATGTTGAACAATGCAGAATTAGGCAAATAAATGTCATAACTGCTGGGTTTCCTACAGACTTCTCCCTGTAACAAACAGATTGAGGAATAAAGTTACGCTTCCAGCTAGGTAGATCATTATGTTGAGCAGAAGTTATTTATCTGGGCTATCTATTCTGCAAGTTAAGAAAAAAGAGAGAACTATTATTTTAAATTCCTTATTATATAGCAATGTTGTTGAATGGCAAGATTTCTAACTCTTGCCTTTGAAATAATATCTCAGGTCAGATTATATTCCAATAGATTTGGAATATAATTCCAAATATAATTCAGTATTTTTATGGCTGTTTTAAAACGTAAGACCTACTAACCCACAAAAATACCCAAAGAAAGTTAAACTTATAAAAAAAAAATCCTAGATACATCTAGGATATCTAGATATCCTAGAAAAGAAACACTGCAAGAACTACAGTATTCCCCCTTATATACAGCCTTTCTAGAGTGCAACATTAGAGTTTGATGAGCGATTAACATTAGAGGAAAATTATTCATCTGATTGCCATCAGGAGAGATATAAAATGGACACAGTATGGTGCTGAATTTAACATTAAAATCAAAAGAAGAATTTGTACAGATATATTACAGCAGGGAATACTCCCAGTTTTACACACAGGAATTTCCTGAATCTAATATGTCATTTATTCCTGGCAAAGTCTGTCCTTTGTCTACATATATTTCATTTCTTCTCAAAGAGAACAGCACTAAATTACATAAGTACTGGACCAATTTTTGCCAGATTTAACTACCGTATAGAGTTTTAATGAAGCATTTCATCGTATTATCTGAAAGATAAGCTAGAGAAAAACCTCTATCATCCTCCCGTTTACACAGGACATTTCATAGGCTACAGTATACTTTATTTTAAAATAAATCACAGTGACATTTGCTCTTGCAGAGTGGCTGCTTTTTGTTTTGTGGAGGTAAACAAAACAGGCTAAGGTGTCCCTGATGGAGGCAATTTTTAGAAAAGAGCAAATGCAAACAGGAGAATATTTTAAGTACAAATCAATTATCCTTTTTACTGTGCTTTCCTCATGTGATTCTCTGTGTTGATTTTTGATAGTTTTATGAAATTCTGGAGCAGTCTGCCAGCCTTTACTCCCTTTATGGTCAATGTTCAGAGAGTTTCTCTGCCATCAGGTTTTTGCTAAGGAATACGTTAGGAATACACGTTTTTTCCCTTCTAACCTTTCCTTTCTTTTTGTTTGATTCTGTAGTGAAGTTTTAACTAATTTCACTGTCTTTTATAGGAAAGTTATTGTACATCAGCCTATTGCATTGCTATGGAAATGATACACTTTGATAGAAGCCCAAAGCTATAGTAATGAGCAAGAAGTAGTGCTAAAAAAAAATCAATATTTTATCTAAATTTATTCTAGGTAAATTAGACATTTCTTCCTTAGGACTAAAATTCTTTTCCAGCCCCAATGACAAGTAGTAGAAATCAGTTTTGGCACTAACAGCTTCTCAGGCTCTCAGAGGAAGGGAATCTAAGCCCAGCTTGTCCATTCTGGGCCAGAGAAGCTGCTGGTCCCACATCACCAGTGAACCAGGGAGCTACATCTAGCAAGCGCTGGGTCTTTACCACACCAAGTCTTCTTCACACTGAACACTAC
Organism: Crypturellus undulatus; assembly: GCA_013389825.1. NCBI lineage: Eukaryota > Metazoa > Chordata > Aves > Tinamiformes > Tinamidae > Crypturellus > Crypturellus undulatus. Next base: position 340,980 of record VWPW01004536.1, on the reverse strand, counting down.
TTCTTGGGGACAAAAAAGCACTGGATTGCTGAACTCACCACTGTATTCTCTGGAAAAACCCAATTCTACCATTCCAGCACAAGAAGATGCAGCAACTGCAGTTGCCATCAGCTGAGGCCACAGTATCCCAGCCAAGACTGCTCAGCAGCACAGATAAGTATGGGCCTCAATTATTTGAAGTTTGTCTGAATTTTGACTCACTAGGGTGACTATCAGTTTTCACTGAACAACTCATGGATCACACATGTCATTACTCAGAGATAACTGATCCCACAATGTATTTGTATTTCTCATTTATTTGTCCCAAGCTATTTGCTTGAAATATTATGAAAAAAAATAGATTTTAACTTTTTCTTCACAAAAAAATCTGTTCTCATATATTTGTGGTTTTGCTGAAGTGCTCTGAAAGTCATGTACCTTTCAATACAGTATTTAGACAATGCATGTGCCATGACTTCCATTTTACTAGCCTTGTCATGATACCAGTTTCCCAAATGCAGTGACAATGAACATTTTTGTAAGCAAAATATTTTCAGTAATTGAGTACGGCTAGGTCAGCTGCACAAAACTGCAGTTCTTCATTTACAGTATGCCCTTTTCTGAGTACATTTACATAATACAAAAATAGTTCACTAATTTTAATAAATTGCAAACTCTTTTACCTTATTCTGTAACAGAACTGGGGCATTTAAGTATTTTTAAGTAACTTTTCATTACAAGGAAATGACTTCAAAAGTTCCGAAATGCTACTTGTAGCTTCCCTAGCTCACACCACGTGCACCACAGAGATGATCTTTTACATAGCATCCTTTCCATTTTGGAAGAGAGGATGTTTGAAATTGCTTCTTTTACTCCCCTGTTTGTTTTCAGAAAAGATTAAAAAGATGTTAAAAAAAATCTAACACTTCATCTGGAAAGATCCAGATGAATTGACAAAGAAAAAAAGTAATAAATATTGCAATATTTGATTATTCCTTAACAAGGATTACAATTTTCAAATTTGTCTAAACCTGGACACCTAAATCCGTATTTACGCTCAGAAATTAATGGCCTGAATTTCAGGGATTTTAAGAACTCTCAATTTTCTCTACCGCCAAGAAAGTAAGTTGTGTGCACTCCTCTGTAAACCGAGTCACTTGATTCAGTGCCCAAACACAGTATGTTGCCCATGCTAAAATCCCACTTTTGAAATTTATTGTCTAAGCCTTTGGCACTGCTAGCTGCCAGTCAAAATAATGGTTATTAATCAAACAGTAGATCTGCGTGATTAGCAATGGAAAAGGGTGAGCTGCAGTCTGCATCCTGTTGCTCACTGCAGAGACCTATGACTTTCTACCAACTCATTCCATACTTTAGAATATAAACTCTTTCAGTTTGGGGAAAAATAACGGTGTTCCACTACACTGCCTTTAAAAAAAAAGAGAAGTAAGAAAAATGAATTTATCTCAAGTGATTCTCTTTTGCACTTTAATTATTTCCTGTCTTGCCTTTCCTCCTGCAGCTCCTATAAAAACTCTCATCTCACACCTTAAAACAAGCATGAGGATCACAGCGACAAGCCAGTTTGAACATCACCTCTGGCATCAGAGTTTCTCTAGACCTGAAAGAGGCTTGGTGTTAGTAAAGCACAAAATAGTTTCCTTTTGCCATTTAAGGTGTGCACACAATAATATTGCTCTCAATACTGCATCATTGCCTGGATGCAGACCAGTTCAAACTACTGCATACCGGGATATCTGCAAAGCGAAGCTTTTTTGTTAAAGTTCACAGCAATAAAAGAGATGCTCATGGGATGCTACAGGTTGTGAGAGAAATCTACAGCAAAATCATCTTCCAAAACTTCTGGTCGGTCTAAGGTACAACCATGCAGTGAACCTGAACCTGAACCAGTGAAGCACAGAGCCAGAATTAAATCCATTATACAGCAGGAACCACCTCCTACAGTGTTTCAGGAAAAAAAAAGTCATGGAAAAAAATCCCTCCATATTTTATGTTTCCTTCATCACGGACCTGAATAGTTCAGTAAACTGTTTAATTAAGCCAGAGACGACATGCTCAACTTTTCTGGTTACACAAGAACGTAGCAGCTTATGTCAGGGCCAGCATTACCCTTGATAGCATCTGTTTCAGCAACGGGTCGTTTAGCCAGGGCTCACTCCGGTGCCGCTGGCACCACTCGGAGAGCGCAGCCGGCGTCGTGTCCTCCTGAACCGCGGCAGCAGAGCCACCCGGGCCGCGCGAAACCCGTCACAGCGACGCAGCTCCGGATCGCACGACCTTCCCCAAAGTACGAACTTCCCGGCTATCACTTCTGGGTAGCACCAGCACGCCTGCAAAGCCACCCAAGCAGGTGGCGCATGCCCGGCCCCAGCACGGTGACACCGCTGTGAAGCTGCAAGCTGGTTGCCTGCAGCACCCACGTGCCCGGCCCGGGGGCTGGTCCACCACAGCCACGCACCCACCATGCGAGGGCCCTGCTGGGCAGGGCGCCCGCCCCGCTGCTCACCTGACCACGTTGGGGTGCTCGAAGGTCTCCAGGTGCCTGAGCACGGCCACCTCGCGGATGGTGGAGAGCGGCATGCCCTCCTCGCTCGTCTGCACCCGCACCCGCTTCAGCGCCACGAAGCGGCCGCCGTTCTTCAAGTCTCGTGCCTTGAACACCTTGCCGTAGGCTCCCTCGCCGATCTCGGCCACGCATTCGTACTGCTGGTCGGCCAGGTTCGTGCCGTCCTTATCCATGCTGGCGCCGCTGCTCTCCGTCCCTCAGGCGGCGGCTGCCGCTCTCGCCCACTTCCCAAAACTAGTATTTCGCGCGTGCTGCAGACGCGCCACGCGGCCGGCACCTCTGCTCGGGGAGCAGCAGGACGTCCTTGCCCTCCGGCTCCCGTGCTTCGGGCCCCGATGTGCCTCCTGCCTCTGCTGCCAGGAGCTACCACGCAGTCCTGGGGAGCATGGTGCGCGCAAAGCCACCGAGAGCTGCGGGACAAAGCAAGTGAGAAGAGCGAGTTAGGCCCAGGCTGTCCCCGCTCCTGCCGTCCGCCTTCTGCGGCAGCACATGCAACTCTCTGCAAACTCTCAGTTTGTCTCATTACTTTGCATGGTTTAAAACTGAGAAAATTAAGCCCATCTACCGCAAAGCAAAAATGGTGCAAAGGAAGAGCACGACATGAAACACGAGGCTGACAAGTTACCAACGCCTTGGCATAGCTCATACAACACTACCCAGCGACCATGGTCTGCAGAGTTGGCTACATCACACACCTGCCCCCTTTGGGATTTTACTGAGCAATGGGCTTAATATCCCCTGGGACGCGGACGCCAGAGCTAACTCTGCATGTGTGGTCCAGGAGCTTCTATCAGGGCTGTAGGACTCCAAGATTTCTTCAGTGCTGCATGGTGGAGCCCTTGAAATATATCCCACGCTATATCACTGTTCCTTATTTACAGTATTTAGAAATCTCAGCCTTGATCTATTCTCCCATGTGCCAGATACTGCACAAATACGTTGCAAAAGACAAATTTCTGCCTCAGAAAGCCTGTAAGGAGAAGAAATACATACATATATATATATATAAACATATAATAATAATGTGCTACTATTGTGCTATTTTCTGAAGCACACACTGCAGCAAAGCCGTGGCCGTGCAGGAGCCTCGGCCACGCCACGGCTCTCGCTGGACACGCAAGGGGCAGCCGGCGCCGAACGCCGCGAGCCGGGCGCGCGAGGAGCCCGCTCGCGGGAGCAGCGTGGTCCGCTGCGCAGCGCACGAGGCTGGCGATGGAAGGGCCCGCGTGGGCACCCTGCCACCGCCGGCAGCTCTGCGGGAAGCGCGCTCCCCTCGCCCCAGCTCCGCACCCATCCTCCCCGGCCCGCGCGAAGATACGGCTCCCGCGCCTGCAGCCCGCTCCCAAGCTGCGTTTCCGCCGCGCCGCCCGCAACGAGAGCCCACGCGTGGAGCCCCAAGCGCCATCCAGCGCCAGCCGCTCTCACACCTCGGCCGGCGCCGCAGGGCAGAGGCGCAAGGCGCAGCGCGGCTCCGTGCGCGGCGCTCCGCGCTCCTCCGCGGCGGCCCCGCGGGCTG
>VWPW01004536.1:261572-335682 GCA_013389825.1 Crypturellus undulatus | reverse complement strand
GCCTTTTTTTTTTTTTTTTTTCTCCCCCCCCTCCTCACCTTTTTTTTTTTCCCTTGCTTTCCCACGCTGGCTGAATGTGACTTGACCCCGTTTCAAAAAAGTTTGACATAGTGCTTCAACATTTCCGCATTCCTCCGCGACTACAAAGGCTGCAGCCGCCTCCTTCTGCTTTCTGTCTCTGCTCTCTGTCTTCACACTCAATGAAATCCTTCATGTGCCTCTGCCAAAGGCGGCCGCAGAGCGCAAGGGTCGCGGCGGCCCGAGGCGCCCCGGGAGNGGGCGCTGCGCGGCCGCGGCCGCACCGAGCAGCGGGGCTCGGCGCTGCGCCCGAGCGCAGGGGAAATAGACCTTGCTACCCGTGCAGGGCGCAGGGAAATCGCCTTCCCCCCCGGCGCTTTCTTTTCTCCCCTTGGGAAATAAATTCCGCCCCCCACTCCCCCGATAAATGCCGCTTCTTGAGGGTTTTGCTGCTTTTCATTCAGAGAGAGCGCAGGGCTCTGGCAGGAAGTGAGCACCCATGAATGCTTTCGGGAAGCGGCAAGAAGAAACTTCTTTGCTGAAGACAAGAACAACAACAAAAAAAAAATAGAAAAAAAAAGAAAAGAAAAAAAAAGTGGAAAGCCTTTGCCCCAAAGGGCTTGTGGTGAGGGAGGCCCGGGAGTGCAGGTTCCTGATGCACTCAATGTCTTGTACGCGGTCACTTCCGACAAACACTGAAATTCCCCACGGGAAAAAACAAAAGAATCCCCTGTCAGATGCCCACAGACCTCCCGCGCACCTGGAGTGCCCAGTTCCCCTTCTGTGCGGCTGCCACCTCCCAGCAAACACTTTCCTGGCCCCCACGGGAAGCAGCAGCAGGGACGGCAGAGCCACCACAGCAACCAGTCTCGTCCTGGTCAAACTGGCAGGGAGTTTCCCCCTCTTACGGTGGGAAATGTGGCTGAATTCAGTGAATTCAGTGGCTTTAGGGACCTGCCAAAGGCTTCGCCTTGGATGCTATAAGATGCTCAGAGTAACGCAGACAGTGGATCAAATACTGCACAAACTAATTCAGGTCAGGAAGAAGTATATATGATATTATACATATATAACATAAGCACATACATAAGGTAAAATATTTACTCTGTCTGAATTCACATCTCTCCTCAGCTGACTTGAAATCCCGTAAAAACTTGCTGCCCTGGCTTTGAGAGGGACAGCAGCGATTCCACGTGCGCTACCTGTCCCGAGGGGGTGCGGAAGCAGCACTGTGGGCAGGGAGCGGGCTGGGAGTGGGCAGAGCCAGCGGGAGTGGGAGCTGACACTAACAACCCCTTTGAGGAGAAGGCCAGTGTCATGGGAATGTTTGCAATAAACCATGCACGTATTGCAAGGGTTTAATTTTGGGGAAAAAGAAAGGTTTTGCAACGTATTTTATTTCCAATATATTTTATTTCCAGTTGCAGAAATTACTCATCAGCTTGCTGAAGTACAGGATTTAACAGAAATATAAATACTCACAAACCCCCAACCTTTAAATAAGAAAGTAGCAAAGATTGAAATACACAGATCTGCTCCGGAAAGACGTGAAAAATCATACTGCATTATGAGGTTCACATGTGTATAAGCCACTCTGTTCTTTGATTTGCAACATTTATGGGTTTCTTAAATGCATTATGTTTGCCTTTTTTATTTTATTTTTATGTTTTTATTCTTTCTAATCTTTATGGAACTGTAACAAGCTTGGTGCTGCAAATCATCCTCAGGTTCACTTCTGAGGAAGGATAAGCAACAGCTTTTGTTGCTGTCTCCCCCTGAAGATCTCTGGTACCTTTAAATTCCAGGCAGACAAGTGGCTGAGGGGGCGCTGAGTTTTTTGGACAAGCAAATATACAAGTTAATGTTCAGGATGGAATTGGAAGAGAGAATTCTGCAATCCCCTGAATTTTTCCCTTGCATTCACATTTTATATTCTGTTAATAAACACAGCCTCATAAGCTAATCTTTTTATCCTATGCTCTCCCAATATCTTTTCTGGGAAATATATGTTATGGTTCTGTAAGCTAAAAATATGTTGTCTGCATTTCTGTGCAGACAAAAGAAGATGTGGAAGATTTTAAGGCTCCTTCTATCAAGCTGAGTAAGTGTAAAACACACAAGTGCCACAGAGTCAATGTGACTTTAAATGATACTAAGATTTCTTCAGAGAATTTTTCAAAGATCGATGAGGAAATTTCTTTCCTTTTCTCCATCAGTAAGACCAGGCAATTTAACTACTTTGTGTCACAAAGTAGCCATACAAACCTCTAAAAAGACCTGAACCAGATTTCTTTTTCTAAAAGTTATGTGATGTCGGAAAGACATTTAAGAACACCATTTCATATAAACATTCAAATAAAATAGATTGTACTACCAGGAATTCGTTTTACAGGATGAAATTACTTACCTGAATTGGATGGATACTTTGAAATTTTTAACTCTGTTACCTCTGTTTTTAAGTTGAAAGTTAAGAAGATGCTTCAAATAATAAACTCTCTAAAATGGTGTACATCATCAAAGCAATCTATTTTGAAATAAGATATTTTTTCTCTTTATAACAATCTTTTACAAATGTTTAATGTTTCGTTTTCATAAAAGCAGTATTCTACATTTAACAGTTCTGATTTAGAGCAGCTGAATATGCATTTTATTTTCTATCAACAACAGAGGTTTTTCTGTGCAAAAATTAGTATATTCTATATTTACTTTATTGCTGAAAATATCTTCATTAAAATTAATGAAATTAAATTTAGAAATTTACATCTAACTTGAGGAATTAGTGCTTTAATAAATTCAGTAAATATTGTTATGAAATGAAGTTAGAATTACATTTGTTGCTATTTCTAAATAATTTCTAAGAAATATTCATTGTGCTAGAAAAACAAAACTTCGCGAATGCAGATGTGAAGAGGAAGAAATCTCCATCTATATCAGCACTTCTCCCATTTCCCACCAGCTTAGTGAAATTGTTTTTTGATCTTTTTCAATTCTAGCATGTTTTAATTATAGTGTTTTTTAAATAACACTGAAAAAGTAAAACAACTTATAATGAAACACATTTGAAATAAGAAAAGTCTAATGTGTTATTTGAAGTAAATAAAATGTGAAATTAAACCACACCGAAACTAAGATTAAACTCATATAATATGATGAAAAATAATCGTACTCATAAAATGAGGTCTGTCATGTTTTGCTGGAAATAATGAATAAGCCAGTGGTGTGGAAATGGATAACAAACAATTACCAGAATGAGTGTGCGGCGGTTGATTAAAATAAGCTGGTAGTGGGCAATACCAAGAAACGTTATGAATAGACCAAAGATTTTCAGAAAGGATGAGACACACTGTATTGCTTTGCTTTGTGCATTTTATCTGCATTTCGGGAAGAGCTTGAGCTTCTGCTGGGGATTCCTTGGTTTGATCTTACAAGAAGCGTTTGACAAAAGAGTGCGAAACTTGCTTGTCAGGTTGCATATTTTCGGGAAAGTTTTTGGAAACTAACTCACTCTGATTACTGTGTTCTTGCTGTCGGCTTTTGTTTGCTAAGTTGCATCTTCAGTTTTGATTGATAGGATTTTAACCAATTTTGCTGGGCATTCATTCTCAAGAAAAAACCTTCAGAGATGGGGGACTAACTATTGTAGGAGAGACAAAAATCAACAGAGAAGCTGTAATAGCTAGAATTTGTTTTAATATAGTAGCATGAAAACAACTTTTTAGAAATCCACTTCAGGCAGCAGAAACAAAACAATTAGTAGTAATATTTCTTAGATAATTATCCCTACAAACATATTTTAGATGTCATATCTTGTACTGAACTTGGGAAATAAATTTTTTCACCTATTTCTATCTGTGTTACATGTGTGTGAAAATGCAGTATAAATATACACTAGATATCTTAAAGCTACTCTTAAGGAAGCATAGGTACAATAAGGCAGGTGTTTCAAATACATTTCAGTACTAAGAATCCGCTCCAGTAAGACATATTAAAATAGTTTAACCATGTACCTTCTTAAACACCTGCATCAGAACACAAAAAAATCAATGTCATATAGACAGAATATAATTTATTAAGATTCACAAAATGTTTTAACTACTCCAGAGGAGAGAAAAGACCATCTAACTCCTGTGAAATGGATGCAACCTCTGTTCAACCGGCAGTGATTAAGGTATCAATGCCAATTATGGTCGGACTGTTTAGTTTATTTTTCTTTCAGTCGGAACTTTTGTTTGGAGCTGGTGATTTCGTGGGATGAGAGCAATACACTCTGCTGCAAGGCTCTTGCTTGGTGATGCAGAGACGGCTGATGTTGGGTGCTCAGGTACCCACATTTGCTCGTATTTGCTCGTATTTGCCCGTGTCCACCTTGGAATTGCCTGTCACAGGGTGGTCGAGGCCACCACGTGCCGCACCTTCCTGTGAGATCCGCAGGCACTGGGGCTGCGCTTGGACAGGGCATTCCTGGGAACACACCTGGCTGAAGCCGCCCGGCTGACGCTTTGGCTTCTCAGGCTCTTCAGCTATTAGCCGGAGAACTTCGGCAGCTTTCCTTGGAAAGATGACTTTGGGCGTTATCATGCAAAGGTAAATGAAAGGCAAAATGCCCATTGGGGGAAAATCAAAAGCAAACAGAGAGAAAAAAGGCACGCAAGCAACAAACCCCATGTTTCTGCAGCCCTGCTGCTGCGGCCCGGCTGCGGCGTGGGGCTCGCACAGCCGGGCGGTGCAGGGGGCTTGCCAAGCCCCCGCAGCCGGGCCGGAGGGACGCGCGCCAGCGGCTGCCGGCGGCCAGCGGGACGCAGCGGCTCCCCACGAGCCTGGCCATCTCCCATCTGTGCTCCCAGGCCAGGCGCGACCGCGGGATTAAGCCTCCAGGATGGGGCTCAGGGCGAGCGGAGGCACCGGCCACCCTGCAGCTGGCGACACGCAGTGACACAGGGCATGGCAGAAAGCTGACCCCGTGATTTACTCTCTTCCAAGGGTTTTCCCTGGGTTTCCATCACTGCTTGCTGGCATGGCACCCTTCCTTCCATGCTTCTCCGTAGCAGTATTTGCCATGGGTAAGATTCTTCCTCTTCCTTTCCGTTGTATTTATGTGCCGTGGTGGCTTTTACGCCTGCTTCAGCCAAGTGGGTGCAGATATTCACTGTGCGTGGCCATGCCCATTTTCTTGCCATGTCCTAGCCAGCGTTTTCCGCTCAGTGGAGGAGCAGAAGCAGAGCCAGCTCTTCAGCTGCACAAGGCGACGCTGGCCCTGGGAGCATCCAAGTCAGCCCCACGGCAATCTGGCCCAATGTGAGAGCCTGGCCGGTCCCTCTGGGCGCGTTGCCCTCACTCGCACAAGCCGCTTGCAGTGCTCCCTAGCGCAGTGGGGATGCGGTCTGCAGAGCTGGGCACAAAACGCAAGACTTTGCCCAGCTGATCTGGCCCTGGGAAACAGAGCCCTGTCTGGCAGTGAAAGGGACTAACACATCACTTTATGTTTTCTTTGTCTTTTAATGTCACACAGAAAGGGAGCAAACTTTGACTACAGATAACGTGTTGATCGTGTTCTCAGGTGGGATCCGCTGCCCGTCTCCTTTCAGGAGCCGAAAGGACCTACCTCATTCATCCCAGCACCTGCGTGACATTTACAGGGTGGGCCGCTAGTAAACCTTCTTTTGTGTTTCACTTGGGAATTAACTGAATTTGATCTGGAAATCACCAGTCCATCCAGAATCCCAGCATGCCATTTGTACACTGTGTTTTAGTGAGGAACGGCAAATTGGTTTCTACCTAATAAAAACTATAACAACATTGTTGTTACAGCATGCAAGGAAAACGAGTGTAGGAGATAGGAACATACCCGAAGGATGATATCACTGTAAGTTAATGAACTTGTTGCAAATAAATCACACAAAAATCCTGCTATATACCTTGTCTGGTGTCAGCGAGTAAATAGAAGTGTAATGAAAACTAAACTGAAACTATGTAACATCTGACTGCAGAAAAAAAAAAGAGAAAAAGAGTAGTGCAGAAAGCCTGGGAGCTGATGAGAAACTGCTGCCCTAAATTATCCAAGACAGTTGTGTCAGTCTGCAGCTGGAGGGAGATGGGATGGGGCTCTCACGGAGCTCTTCCCATTGGGAACTGTGCACCATTATGAAGAAATAATGGAGGTTCTTCTGTATCAGAGATGGATTTATCCAGGTTTGTCAGGCACAGGTCAAGAAATAATTGACTTCATTTATGGCACAGGCCTCTGTTAGACATTAAAATGCAATTTATAAAGATAAGCATGTAGATAAGCACAAGTATTGCATGTAGGCAAGCAACCGAAAGAGAGAAACATCTTTGGGGAATGATCTGACTCTGTTCCACAGCACAGGGAAGGACTATGTTGTTCTGAAGTCATCTGCCATCTAGTTTTATATGTTTATGATTCCATACCATTTCTGCTCCATAGCATAGGAGCGTCAGCATCAGCTGCCATGGAAAGCATGATATTTTGGATAAGAAAATCATTTTATATATTCTAGAAAATTGTTGGGCACATGGAAACCCCATAGCTAACTACTTTTAAGCATTCGATAGCAATCTTTTAGTACTAATTCCTTTCTGCCTAGTGCCACATTAGTGCCCCGTCTTAGTTTATTCCCAGAGAACTTGTAACAGGCAGCAATATTGAAAGGGGGAAAACTGGCTTGATTTACACAATTCTGTGGATTAGAAGTATGGGTTAAGAAACAAGGCAAGACTTCAGGAGCAACCAATATTAGAAAGAGTGACAGCAAATGACACCAGGCAGTCTAGGGAACTTCTGTCTGGCACCCTCTGGAAACATGCGTGTGTACATGTATGTAAATGAAAAGCGCGTCCTCGCACAGGGCTGCTAATGCTGACAAGCGATGTGGATGTACTCACTCGTCACATCACCTAAAGCCCCCATGCCTGTAAGCAGGCGGGTAGCCTATGAACCAAATCAGCAATATTATTACTATTTCAGTGAAGCTGTAACTATCTGAAGGAATAGCTGGCAGTTTGAGTCAACGTGTGGGAAGCAATGCATGGGGCCGCTGTGCTCTGGCAACGATGAAGCTGATGGGAAAAGGTAGCAGTGTTTTTCACTACAATACCAAGAGAAAATCATCACGGGCAAAAATAGAGCTGATTTAACAAACTCAATTTCTCTACAGATCTACTTTAGGTAAGCTTAAAAGAACTCAGGTTGGACTGTTTTCTGGTGATTTCTTGAACCAGAACTCCTTGGTGGACAACAGGATGTTTTGCAGAACATCCTGCTCCTGCTTTGCACTTTATTTTCTTAAAAGAATTGTAGATATCATTGTCATGTCCACTCGGATCTGGAGGCCATTTGAACAACAGTTCTGACAGGCTGAGAAACCCTCTGTTGTTTTAAGGTGGTTGATACCCATGAACCGAAATTTAAATGTCACTTTTAACTAGCACGTCACTGTGCAAAATAGTGAGGACAGAAAAGCATGATGTGAATGAAGTCTTGTTGCTTTAATTTGGCATTTCAAATGTAAGAGGCTGATGTTTAAATGGAGACCAAAAACCTTGGCTTTTATTTACCCAGAATATGCTCTGCTTATATAAGTAAAAGTGCAATGCTTTTCATGAACAGATGCTTGAGCGCTAAAAACCAATAAGCACAGCCGGTTAACACCCATTTTCTTTTCTGTACTTTCCAAAGTGACCAGGAGCATCTAGCTATTGGGGAGGTCCTCACATCTTTCCCCTGCTTCTCTTTTTAATTTCTTAGTCCAGTTGTGTTTCTTGTTGCTGTTGTTTTGTTTTTGTGCATGGAGGAGGCAGCTGTAGATTCTTTGTTTCACTTTGCTGCCGCACATCTGCGCAGATCTCAATCTTTCTATAGCAGCACATGTTATATATTCTGAAATTGTGGAGTTCAGGATGGCTATAAAATGCTGGTTCCCTCTGTGGAAAATGAAAATTAGGCTTTGCAAGCAGTAGGCAGGTGTGTTTTCAGGATGAAATCTTCTTTGCCATCATTCTATAGAGTATTATGCGATGTCATTGCACATGGATTTACACGCACAGCTCCTATTAAAATCAATCACTGTTAGTGGCATAAAAGCCCTTGCTTGTCCACAGGACTAATGTATCCCTTAAGGCTGCAATACATTTTAATCTATTTAGTAAAGGTAATGCAATACTGCAGTATGAGAAAGACCTGGGAAACTGATGTAGAGCATGCAGTAACTCATTTTAGGAGCTTTCCAGATTCACACATACATGAGCTGTTTATTATCCACACATCCGCTCTCAAATATAATTACGCAGTAGATCACATAGGATGGAGGGCTGCCGTAGCAGGGCTGCCCTGCCGCTGTGGCCGCTGGAGCTGGGTGCCCAGTCCCGAGGGGCAGCCTGGCCACCCTCACGAGAGGCTCTCCTGCAGCTGCTCCAGAAAACTGGTCGTTCGCTTCCATGTCTGGCACAGGAACGGGCCGCTCTTGCTAGAACGCCAGCACTGGAAGTCAGTATGTCATTCTTTTCAATTCTATACCAAGCAGAGGAGATAAAAATGGGACTTCAGGTACCAGTTAACTGCAACAGCAAACCTTTTAAAAATGCATGAGCAGCTTTCTCTGGAGACAAGTATTTTTTTCTTCTGACAGTGGTTGATAATGTAAGTTTAGGAGAAATGTTCAAGCATAGTATTAGGGGCTCCCTGTTCTACCATAACTTTTTCCAAATAAGGGAGCAGGCTGATGCTTAAAGGAAGAGCTGAGAAGCTCAGCCCCAAGATGTGGCTGTGCAGTGAGCACCTCTGGCTGAGCAAGGCAGAAATGCTGCGTGCGCCAGCGCAGCCGCTGCTCCGGTGCCTCTGCTGAGCCCGGTGCGCGGGGTGCAGGACCGGGACGGGTGCTGCTCCGTGCAAAGCGCTGCTGTGACTGTGACGGGGAAGCCAAGTTGCAGTTTGTCCTCTGCTAGATAAGAATATCCCAAACTTTAAAGGGAAATTGCATCGCCTTACAATCATGGGCATGCACAGACGCATATGTGCATATACCTGCAGCTGAAATATCTTGCTCTGAGCAAGATCTAACGTCACTGGCAAAGTCTCACAGAGTAATAGAAAGAGAGGACAGTAAGAGGCAAATTAATAATGTGGGGGATTGCATTGGGTACTTGATGACAACTTAAATATATGGAAGTCAGGTTAGACATACATATTTTTTCTTTCATTGTCTAAAAGTTTCACCATGTCCAAACTTATTGTGCCTATTTTATAAATATTCAGGAAAAAAAAAACCCACAAAAAATCAATCAAACAAGCTAAAAAAAAGGAAACAATAGTGGAAGGCAATAGAAAAGATACATGTGGACATGGGTGTTTCATCCTACCTTTCCATTGCTTGTGTAGGATCCCCTTTTACTGAGGGTCTTGTAGGTCTCTCTGCTTTAGTAAATAAATTTTACAACCTGTTTTTATGCCACAACTGAAAATATCTCCTGTGGCAGAGTTTGGAAGTGAACCTCTCCATACCGACACTGTCTGAACATTTTGGTTTATTCTTATATTTGGCGAGAGTCCAAGGAGGGCCAATGTATCAAAACGTGACTTACAAGGAATTTAGCTGTTCAGATTTATAATAACACTCCCTGAAAGCTCCCACTCATGTACTGCCTAAGCACAGATACCCTTCGCTCAGTAATTCAGGTTTCTGCATTTGGGGATACAGTTTGAAAACAAGATATTTCCAGAAATATCCAATACTAATGCAGTACAAATGTCAGTAAGACGGTATTTTAAAAATCGACTAAGAACAATAGGCTTCTCATGAGTCTATCTGAAGGCAGAAGTCAGACTGATTTCCTTCCAAGTATGCGTTTACATATTGTTTCCACAGTCCTTGAAAGCTCTTAACGGTTACGGGTAACAGCTTTGCTCTAACACCTGCCATTCAGAGAAAACCAGATTACTGCAGTTTAAAGGTGTTCTTACATTTATTGTAGAGCTGGGGTACTTTCCCATACTTAAAACAGTGGTTATCAGAGACTAATTATCCAAAGGCTTTTATTGCAAGATAAGAATCTTATTGCAATTCTCACTTTTTATGGCATGAGCACGCAGTGGCTAAAACACAAACATGCTGCGTGGAACGGCCTTTTCCCTTGAAATCATGCCGAAGGGGAAGAAACGCAGGCAGCACTGCAGAAATACTGCTCCCGGCGAGGTTCCTTTCACTGGCATTAGTCTCCTTATGGAAATCTGAATCCTGCTTTTCTTTGCTGTTTTAGATACAATATAACAGGTTGGGGTCAGATGGTGTACATTTTTCTACTGCATTTTCCTGACCAGGTGCTGCATGGCCAAAGCCTGCAGCCCCTTAGCAAAAATGGCCCCAGTTTGTGTGAGGAAACCTTAGAAAATGAATGCTCTCTCATATTGTTGGGACAGAGCCCTGAATTAAGAAAACTCCCAAAAGCAATTGAATTTGGGGGCTTAGGTAAAGATGTGGGGAATTTGGAGCGTTAGGCAATGACATACCATACCTAACCTCGGTTCATTCTATAAAGATGCTGCCAAGCCTTGTGAAACCACTAAACTCTGTAAAGATTCATTATAAAATATATGGACAGGAAAACAGACAAAAAGACTAGCCCATGGCAGAGACAATGCAAGAAAAACTGAATTTTGACACCTGGACTCAGATCAAAGACTCATTCCCTTTAAAACAGACCCAGAACTGACACACTAGAGTAAAGGAAATCACTTGTGATTTCCCAAAACTGTGCTCCGGGGAGCACCACACTGTGAGGAGGGGCTGAATTCCCATGCACGCACGAAAGGCAAAGAAACCTCAAGGCTCTTGCATCTCCAGAAGAGACCCAGCACTTTTTTAGACTGAATCACTGTTGGGACTTTTTTTTTTTCATTTTTTGAAGTTAAACAGGCTATTTGCATTTAGTGGTTATAATACTTAAATTTTATACACGCACACACACACACACATATATATATAAAATAGGAATGACCATAGCTAGACAGGAAGGCATAGAAGCTGGAAATCCACAGACATTGGGATGCATCAAAAGTGACAGCTTTTTGTATGGGATGTGACAGCTTCTCTAAAAAAAAAAAACTATTTAAAGTTCTAGGGAGAAAAGCATGCAAATGGGAGGCCTGGTTTTCAAAAGTCCATCCAGCAGCTTGCATGAGCTTCCAGGGGAGCTGCTGGGAACTCACAAGCTTTTCAGAACTCTAAGGATTTTAAAAACCAAGTCTATTATTTAGATGTCTAACTTGAGGCTCCTGCTTCTGAAGTCATGTTTTATATCTCCATAATGAGTTGGGGACTTATTCATGCACCAAGAGAAAGAGATCTGAGGATAAAATATCCTGACTAATTTCACTTATTATTCAAGGGAATTTTTGGAGCTCTTCTTCTAAAAAACATATAAAACAGATGCTGAAATTCAGTAGTGCTGCAACAGAGTTATTTTTATTGTAGCATTATATAAATTTTTTAACCTAGTGATTCAGCATAGAGAAAAACATAGCAATGAAACCAGTAACTGTGGTTATGACTTATCAGCTACACAACAAGAAGTTTGACTCAATAAAGCAAGAAGCCAGTGCCACAAGCAACAGATGAAACATGCAACTGCCTTTAGCTGCAAGATCATAAGCAATACACTAAACTAAAATGAAACTATAGGGTGTTTGTTAGTACTAAAAAGTCAATAAAATCTACTGATGTAAGTACCTTTACTTTCCCAAGCAGTGGGCTTGGTAAATTTGGAAATCGATTTTTTTTTCTTAATTGTTCAAGCTATTTTGCAGACAGAGAAAATGTACATTCTTGAACAGGGTACAGTTAATCCTAAGTTTACCTATTGCAATGAATGTGCAAAACTAGAACAGTGCAGGTAGTGATGATCAAGGTTACTATGAATTCAGCATTTTTCTTGGCAGCCGAAGAAGCCTATAGACCTCTCCTGCAGTACCTCTGCACCGCCTCAAGCATTTGGATTATAAAATATGAGTAAATCCAAATGAGTTTCCAAATGGGAGACCTGTACCGCAGTTGAAAGGCTGTAACTGTCAAAGCTGTATCCATGAGGAAGCATACGAGAAAAAATTGGATTGCTAGGCTTCTGGGGATAAGCAGTACTGCTGAAGTCCACTAAAGTCCGAGGTGCTTTAAATCTGCTAAACCTTTCCCGCTGCCTCCGACGTATGTAGCGGTAATTAGTAGGAATTCAAGAGGATGATTCAAAACACTGTTCCTAGTTACTGATCTGAAGACAAGATGACTCATTTTACAAATCTCTCTCTTTCGAGACTTACTGCCTCTCTTTCAGAGCACCAAATATAGGAGGGATGAATCCCCTCTTCGAGGTCAGGCAGAACATGCCCTTCCTGGAGGGAACTGAGCCCACCAGCGAACCACCGAGTCTGCTCTGCAGCATCCAAGCGGGGAAGGAAAATCAGCAAGTCCATTTTTGGGCGGCTGCACGGGATTTAAATCAGGAGACCAAGCTGAGCAGTTCAGTGTTGGAACCTTGCTTGACCCTAAATACTGATACCTGAGGTCCTGGCAATAAGCCTGTGCTTCAGACCTTTAGGGGTGAGTTGGATTGCCGCAAATTTTTGAAGAAGGTTAAGAAAGGGAAGCGATTCATTATTATCCCAGCGCAAACAGGATGTTACTAACGGTTTCAGTTTGAAAATCTTTAATAGGTGACAATACATAACTAAAAATACTATTTCTGATCATCCCTAATAATTGAGTATTCTCTCAAATAGTATTTTTTCAAAAGCTTAAAACTAGGTTATTCAGAGCAGCCTCTGAGATCTAGTGCCCAAACCCTTCTGTAGTGGGCAGTTCCCTCATGCTTTCAGGTAACTCACAAAATTCCAAGATTTTTTTTTTTTTAATTAAAGCAAAATGATGAAATAAGGTATCTTCTTCCAAGAACCTCAGAAAAGAATGTACATTGTAAAAGGTAAAGGAATGCTTTAGACTCAAGGAAGTAGAGATGATGAATTAACAGAAAACATACTATCATATTAACCGTTCTTTTAAATCAGTGTAGTTTGTTTCTTATCAAAGGCTTACTTTTAGCTCCCAGTTCCACTAACTACCTTTTGAAATGGATCCCAGGACTCTCCGTTCTTTTTGAGTTTGTTCGGTTTATCCAGTGGTAGGAGATTAAAGTTAGAAAACAGGAAAAAATACTTTGCCTCAAATTGTGCCAAAAATGGGAGCTGAATACTAGCACTCTACGGGGAAAATTCTCTACTACATCTTAGGCAGACCCACTGACTGCAGTAGCGGTTGGAATGAACACAACTCCGAAGTTGACTCCACTGAATATAAGAATGAAACTCTTTTATATTTGTACCTATTTCTATAGTATATATGAACTATATATGAAGTAAGTCAGTGTCATATTCTGTAACCAGCTTGCAGCTATTTTCCACATGACTCCGGCTACACAGTTGAGCCAGAGTCCTCCTTTTGAGCAACTTCAAGCTAGAAATCCCCCTGCCGTGCTGAAAAAATAAGAGTTGGGGCATAAATACTGTCAGAGATTTCTCTTGGCATTTTAAGATCAGATATTTAAGGAAAAGAAAAAACAGAATAGCATGATGCTAAAAATAAACAAAAAGCAAAAGACAGCAAAATCAGCTGTTTTAAAGACAGCAAAAATCATAAGCAAGCATAATTGGGGGGAAAATAATTCCTTTCATTTTCTCTTAAATTTAAATTATGTCTAAAAACATATTTCTTATTATATCCTATGTGTAGACATCTATGCAGACCTAATCAAAAGAAAGAAATTATTCTTGGTCCCTACTGGAATTCACAAAAGTAAATCTCACTTCTGTGAACCGGACATTCAGGACAGACTTTATTAGTTGCTTCTTTCTCCGCTTCTTAATCATCCTTGGTTGATACTGATGGTCTAAGGGCCCTGAGCCCTTAGAGGAAAACTGATTTTAGTGAACTGCACATCTAGTCTAAAGGCACTTGTTTCTTATGAGAAAGCGTTGCCTCCCACCACACAAAGTGACGCTGAGAGTGTGGCTCTGGAGCTGCAGATACAGCTTCAGAGCAGGTGATGGGGCCTGATGGTACCCAGAGCAGCTGAGCGAATGTTTCAGCATCGTGGTCAACTGCAGGAGAGCTGTGCTGGCTGCTGGGCTCCCTGCGACCCATATAAAGCAGGACAGGGACAGCTGAGCAAACCCGTCACATCAGGGAGGACCTTAACCAGTTCCTTCAAGTGTCCCAAGAAGGAGAAAGGACGATGAGAAAGAGAAAACAAATATATGGTGACAGTGAAGGTTAGGAGGTGAAGGCGGAGAAAATGAGGATTACAAGCAGGAATGCTTTTTGCTCTCCAGCAGCATCTAGAAAAGAAAGTGGTAGGATGAGTGGAATGAGTGAGCTGCACAAGCTCCGCATTACGGTGTTTGTGCGTCTTCTCCAGAGCCTGTTCCAAGGTCGATGCATCCTTCTCTTTGATGGTATTTTGCCTAACAGCGAAACCTCATCAGAACAATTCTTATTATTTCAGTTTCCGTGCCCTTATGAACATTCATTGTGGAACAATTATTAAAAAAAAAGAAAGGCTTGAATTTGGTGGCAAACAAGTAATAGCAGTGTTTTGCTCTCTGGGCTCCCTCTTCTGGTTCTGGACTAGTAATTTTCTAATGAGCACTACTCCTGGAATCTTATTCATTCCTACTGAAGTTAGTGATGACTTTGAGGAACACAGAAATAAAGAGGAAATTTGTGGCAGGCGAATATTTGGCTCAGGACATGCAAATGTATACTGTTTCTGGCCATAAAAGCCAGAAAACAGACAGTTACTTGAGGGAAAAAAATAGTTTAGAGTGTAGCATCCTCTTTTTTTTTTCCAGAGAAGTATTTTATATGTGCACAGAAAACGGATTAAAGACTTCAGTGATAATACAGCTTTCTGGTATTCTGTTTGTTTCAGCTCACGCAGCAGCCGAAGGCTCATGGCATGCGCAGCTTACAGTCTTTTACAGTCATGGGGGGTGATTATATCTGCCACAGGAGGCAACAAGAGCGGTGAGCACCCAGCACATCAGCTCAGTTCTCTTTTGAGAGAGAACAGCCAGGCAGCAGGTGCCAGATTTATCTGCGCCTCTGCCCTGCTGAGGTAGGGTGATTGCCTTAGGTCTACGAATTCATTTGACCACCAGTTGTTGATTAGTTTCGGCCCTGTATAAGTCAAATCTACCTTTCTAACCTGCTAGAGAACTTGTGTCCTGATGGAATATGACCTACAGATAGAGCCTGCTGTGACTTGTCCTAAGGGACAGAGCTCCTGTCGGTTAACAGGAACCTTGCTAACACGTCAGTGCTGCATTCATTGCTGCAGCCCACGGTAAACCACTGCTCCTCAAATACCTCCGTGTGGATCCAGCACAACTGTGTCCAACAGGCGGGTTCAAACTGTACGGTCGTACCTGAGCTACTCACACCCTGTTTCACAGTGTGCCCCCGGGCAACGCACAGACTTTGCTGTAGACATAGCGTTATTGTAGATTCATGCAATAAATAAACAATTGGGAAGAAGAGGTTTCATTTTGTTGGCTTGGTGCGGCTATGGCTTGTTATATCTTCAGTTATATGCGTACGAAATGTGAGTGCAATTTAGTACTTTTCACAATGAACAACTGACAAATCTGTGATATTATGGACTTGCAGACTCGTGGAATCATATGGAACACATAAACTATTAACGATGCTGACATTGTTTACATCCAACTGCCACAAAATCAATTTCTCCAACTTGTAGTTTCATGCAAGCTGTAAGGAATTTAATGAATATATAGACCTTAGAGAAAACTTTTTTCCTGGGCATAAGCTACTTTGCTCTGCCAGCTTGGACCCTATTAAATTTGGGTTGCTTGCCATTTCTAGACGCTATTAGGAGGCATAATCATTTGCATAGCACCATAAGTTAACACCAAGCTGCAGAGCAGAGATCCTGCCTTGAAAGGCTTAAAATGTACAAGACACAAAGAAGTAAATCATCATGCAGAACAATTGCACAGCCGTTGGCTTATCACTGAGTGTACTCTAAATGGATATTAATGTCCTGTGACTTCTGGCTGGGGCTGCCTGGCCAGTGTGATCCACTTTCCCTTACTTCTTCTCAGCAGTTTTTCAGGGCCACAAATCAGTTTTTTTACCTTAAGAAAAAAAAATGTGTCTTTTATCTGTCTTAACATGATTTAAAGCCTGGAAATGTGGGGGAGCCAGAAGAATATAACGAGTTAACACAGATACACAGAAATGCTTCTTGAATTCTCCTGATAGGCACAATTTTAAAACAAATGCAATTATTTTCATAATAGAAAATGAGTAGGTTATTGTAAACCTAAAGATGTGGAACTGATCAAAAGGTAAGAAAATATCTTGACATTTTCCTAACCTGGCGATACAGTGAGTAGCACAGATTTTCTGAGTCATTAGGAGAAGATGGAAGTACATGGATGGACTGTAGGAACTATCAAACTTAATTCATCTCCAGGTTTTAGGTGAAATTTCTCAATCTGTGAGAGTGAGATTATTTTGAATGCCAGAGGAATAAAACCTCAGAGGAATATTTTATTATATTTTATTATAATTATTTTGAATGTCAGAAGAATAAAAAACTAGATTTGTGTCCAGGGAGAATGCTGAACAGAGAAAGCAGAAAAAGTGCATTGAAGATGATATTTAAGATTAAAAATTAAATAAACTGAAGGGAGCTTGTATGTTGAATAAGGGGGTGTGAACACAAAACAAAGCATGGTAAATGGGGAGACGACAACTGATGAAAACAGACACCAGACTTGGGCATCCTGAGCACAAATGGAAATTTCAGATACTGGAAAGATGTGTTTTGCCATAGGAAAGACAACAAACATTGCCTCTAGAAGAACAATGCAGATTGGGCGATAGAAAGAGAGAAGTATAAAATTTTAGGAACATTTTAGTGTTAGAGTAGCTATTCTGGACTGTATTATATATGTTGATATACTATCATAGATATAGATATACTATCTATATTACAGCAATTCAAGGAGCTTTTGAATGTTAGAGCAGCTTCTGGAAAATGAAGCAGACATTACACTCTTTGGTGACAATTGGATCTTCCTCTCCCACCTATGTGCTCTGTAATATCCACTGCAGAGATATCCCCTTGGTGACAATCCTCCGAGAACTGAACTTTAAGCTGTGCCCGTGGTCCAGGCTGGATCCACACCAAGACCAGCCTGTTTGGGAGAAGCCTCAGGACGAAGGCTGCAGCAAGTCACACAGGCAGCCCGGTCCCACGAGCAGGTTCTAGCACAGAAAAGCACCAGATTTGCAGGGGACCAGGAAGCTCAGCAGTTTAAGAATCTTCCCAACTAGGTATTGCTGTTGCAAACCGCGTAAGCAGGGAGATTTAGTCCAGATTTCCTACACCCTGAAGCAGGAAGTTGGAGCTCTCTTATCATGAGGTTGGCTTGTACAGCCATCAGCGTTAATGAACAAACAAGCAGCGAACAATCTTGTCTCAGAATCCAACTGCAGCAGCTTTCCAGTTACCTCCTGCGGTGCTGGATTCCAGGCTGGCTACACACTGCAGAAGGACACAGTTCCTTGTTTTTGTCAGAAATGCACTGCCCTCCCATTTTTCATTTTTTCTGGTCTACTGTTGTACATTTGGGGACATCAGATGATCTGACCAGTTTCTGTGAGATCCCTAATAATTCTGAATATTTCGGTCAGTTGCCTTGCACTTTTTTTTTTTTTTTTCTTTAGGGTGAAAATCATATTCTTCTTTACAAGTTCATAGTATACCTGAGACCTCTTAAACTCCGTTATATATCTTTTCACTCTGTACTATAAGACTGTAAAAATAAGCTCATACCCAAAGGGCACTTTACCAGAACTGAGTGTCTCCTTGTGAGCTCTTTGCGCAGCGCCTTGGATGACGGACAAGTTTTTTAAAGGAGTAGGTAGAATACCGTGGCTTCTAACCCCCTCATATACTCACATGACTGTATTCTTAAGCTGCTGACAAGAAATATACTTTATTGTGGCTCTATATCATTATTTGCAAAAAAGCAGTCTTTATTAGCAGATATGAGTAAATATGATTAATCATATGCAAATCTAAAAAGAGATTTAACCTCTGCTATTCAATCTCTTTCTTTTGTATATTGTTCATACTGACAATATCCCATCTTTATCACAATTTTATTCCTTAAGAATTCCTGTTTTTATCCACTTGGTGAGTTATATCCCTTCAATTTCTTATGTTGCTCCAGAATATCTTCCAGGATGAAATGTACTCAGGTTATCAGTTTATGTGCTTTTGCAGCTGTATTAGCTCTGGAATATTCTGCTCTGACATCAGTATAAAATATTTGACCTGACTTCTCAGTTTTGTTACTTCATACCTGTTGACATATTTTTGCTCTGCCATTAAGCTAGAATAATATTGGAGTGTAAGACTACAAGCTATGGGGCTGAAGAACAAGCAGATATTTCAGTGGGAGCTTCTCTAGCTTCTTGGTTAATCCTGAGCCGATGTTCTAGTATTCACTAGACAGAAGGCAGAAGCCTTTTGAAGAAGAGATAAACAGATACCTTGATAATTAATTCTGTGGCATGTTGTAGAACCAGGATTATAGCATCCTGACTTCTTAGTCAAATTCAAATTGTTACTATTGATCTATATTCTACTTGCTGTCGAGCAAAGCTAGGTTTTTTTTATGAGAGGTTTTAAGGACCAAAGGGAGTGCAGTGATTTATTTTGACCTCTGGTAGAGCACAAGCCATTATCTTTTTACTCCCATTTTGTATATCACAAAGTATTAAATATCTTTCAGCCTGTTCTGAGCATAATGGCTTGTGCTTCACTATGGTGTGCCTTTCCCTAAAACATCTATTCTTTATTCAGAAACACCAAGAGCTGGAGAATTAACTATTTCTTTTAGCAGCGAGTTCCATGGGTTAATTATCCCTATGCAAAAATTTGTGGCTTCTTTTATATGCACCTTATCTCATGGAATATTTTCTCCTATCACAGTGCCAAGGAAGGATTGAAACAAGAAATGTATATATTACAGCTCATTATAGCTTTTTCATTTGATGAGAATGTAGTATTTCATTCTTTAGGACTCCTGAGAACTTTAGAAACTCACTGCAGACAGCTATTGCTCCCCCAACCAGGGCAATACAGCCACATGCAGGCAGCAATTGCAATGATACCAGCAACACTACATAAACATTTCAGCACAGGATGTAGAAAAGAATGACACTTAGTTGTTGTGACAACAGGGAGAGTGCAATAATAGCAGGCATTAAGATTAACCCATGCTCTAGTAGAAAGTGCTATGGAATCTTTAAGGTCCCTGACTGTCCTTATGCTTTCTATTTGCCTTCACAAATTTAAGACTTTGTTCATCTCTGCTACCCACAACTTTTTTTGCTTTCTTTGGTTATTTCTGGTCAGGATTGTCTGACCAAGATTCACCAGTTGGATAAACGATAACACTTCACAACAGATGTGAGGTGCAGGTTTAATTAAACTGACCTGTAAAAAACTTAGTAAGATCATTTTATGGTATCTATAGTAACTTAATCTCTTGAAATATTCCAATTTATTGTGAACTGAACTAGATTAAGGATGAATTTGACCCATTGAATAAAACTACTTATTAAAACCTTGGGTTCTTCATATCAAATAACTTAATGATTGCATGCGACTACTTCTCTATCAGATTTTGTATAAACCAGAGGCCTGAAAAATGTTAAAAATGGCCTGTAAACCAAATGTGAGGATTATTTAAAAAAGAAAAAGCAGAGGAGAAAAAAAAAAGGGGGGACAGAACCTACAAACAAGGACAGGATCTACAGAAGATTTTACAAACACTCTGTTGAAACTCATGGTCATTCTTTCTACTTTGCTTGTGGGGTGTGTATGTGTGTTTTTTTTAGTTTGATTTTTTTATTGGATGAATCAACTAATGTGTAAGTTTTAAAATTTGGCTTCTACATTTTGTCTGGAACAGCTAATGCAAGGTGTGGAATGATTACAGTAAAACAGAGCTAATATCGGAATTTCATAGTTACTCATTCAGCTTTTTGGTGGGGAGATCAATCAATAAATATCCTGGCCTATTTCATTTATTTTATAAGGAACTGAGAATCTGAAGAACTTCATGCTATTCATCCAAAGTTTTTTTTTTTTTTGATTGACCATTATATACCCAGAAAAGCAATCTTCTTTACGCATTTTATAGATTCCTGTGGCCTGAAGAATGAGAAAAGTCAAGTTTTTGACATAGCCTTAAAACAAACATAATGGAAAGCTGCCCTTAAGGGGTACCAGTGTTCTAAAATGTAGATTAAAATATGGATATAATTATTTGTGACCAATCATAGAGATTTTGTGGGAGTGAATGGAATTATTTTTATTATTTTTTGTAGGTTATTAAACCAGTACATGGTTTAACACTATATATTATCCTCCTGTCTACCTTACTGAGGGATGCCAAGCGTTAATTTAAAATAGTACGGTGCTTTGATAAAGGTATTAGTGATGTTAGTGATCTTAGATTAGTGATTAGTGATCTCCGACTGAGATGCAGGCGTCCACGGAGCATTGCTCCTAGCATGCTCTCGGAAGAAAGAGAACTTTCACAGGATTTCCCTGCTGAAAATTTTGGCTGAAGTCGAAAGAATACTGCCTGCCATGCCAACAGCTTGGGGGATTAGCTCAGTTACGAGCAGTCAACAATCTCATTTTTTTTGGCTTTCTTTAAATGACTGACTGAATATTACAATCTATCTGAATGATGAGTCTCCTCTTTAATTATGATGTTCTGGTAATAAACAAATAATAATAAATGACCTAACTGGGGATTAAATGAGTGTCTTTTGGCTGCTATTCTTACACTGTTCTGTCAACCGACCCATTAAAGCATCTGTCTGATCTAATGTTTGTTTTGTTGATATCACTCACCAAGGCTATAGCTCAGATGTAGTATACAAAAGAGAGTCTGATGGCTTAGTATTATCTGCTTGAGTAAATACAGAAAAAGCACAAATAAACCATTTCAAGAAGCGTTTAGGCCTCTCTTCTTGCCTGTTGTTAAGTACAATTACACCAAAGTATATGTTGTTATAGGCACAGATTCTGAAGGGTATTCACACTGGGATATTAATTTTAATAAAAGCAAAATGTGAATTAAGAGAAAAATTATTTTCCTCATAGTCTTACTATTTGTGAAGGATAAGGTTTAATCAGAATTCCCAGAATTCAACTCCATCACTGAACACAAAATCAAGAAAAAATGTTGTCATATTTTACTTTATAGATGAGGTAGGTGAAGAGTACTGCTGTGGATGTGCCGTAGTTCCTCTGACTAGCAGTGCCTTGCTAAACCACGACCCCTTAGTGATATTCTTGCACTCCACAATAGGCATCACTGAGAGCCGTGCAGGCATAGCAGTGCTCTGGGTAGACAAACCTGGAGCAAACCGACGGAGGAGGGAGCCTCTTCAACAACCTGCTTTGAACGCGCCCTGTTTGAAGATCTGCGTTGGAAGAAGGCAGGAACTGAAGGGAGTCAACGCTTACTTCCATCTCCCTCAGCTATGACCACAGTGCCATGTGCAGCTCATGGTGGATTTTCTTTGTCTCAGCTGGAAACGAGCCAACGGAAAGGAAGCAGCATGACGTGATCATTGCAGCGACACTCGGCACGTGCTACAGTGCAAGCCCTTGGCTGTAGGAGCAGCCTGGCTCCAGGGAGCACGGACGCACGACGGGACTTACCCTGTACACCCCACGGGTAGAGTTGGGTTTACCATGATACTGTCACCTCTCTGAGCCCTGAGGACATGCTAGCAGAGAGGCCAAGGCCAGGACAGCCTTGCCATGAGCCAGTTCACTCACAACCATTTCACATCACACTAGAGACACAACCTACAGTTATCAGTAGTAGCGGCAGGACAGAAAAGAACTTGCAGGCCCCTGTGTCTGACACCAGCATTCTCACTGCAAGCCACGCAAGAGCGATGGCTTGCCATTCCGCTATAAAAAATCAGTGTGTTTTTGCTCAGCTCACTACACCCTCCTGTAGTATTAGGGAGGCTCAAGCATAAATGGGAAAGAGAATCACGAGCTCTTCTGCCCCACAGCAGTCCCGGTGCCCACATGGACCTTGGTGTCCTTTTCCTGTTCTACTTGTTTTTGCCTTCCGTCTCACAGGAGTCTCAATTAGTCAGCCAGTACAAATCTAATCTTGCGACACTTTGCTGTGATTAGTTTGGCAAGCGACAAGCCATTCCCAAGCAGTGCAATCGTGGTTAATAAAACCCTCTCTGTTTTCCACAGACTAGCCAAAGGGAAGCAAGAGCCCGCCAGCCATCCTGTCGGCCAGCAGAGGAAAGCCAGTGTCCAAGAATGGCTACGGGGTTGTATGCCATGTACTATACCCACGCTCTTCCAGCAACTGAATGTGGCTCCTGGGTTAGAGATTATTTTTATTTACCCGTAACTGTTCTTTTTGCTTGACTCGCATGTATGGCTTCACCTGAGTAACAGAGACAACGTTTTTCTTATTGCTTCTGATAACATGCTAATAGGGTGTTTTTACCCCAATAAAATATACATGTATTATTAGGAGAGGCTCAGAAGAGGTTCTCTTTCATAAGGGTCTTTATAAAAAAAAAATGCAGGAAGGAAGAGGAGGACAAAACCAGGAGGAATAAATCACTATCAAGTGATTTTTTTTTAAAGGCCTCTTTACACTGCATGTGCAAGGGTATTTATTGGGCTATACAAAACAGCTCTTTTCCTCTGCTCTCTTCCCCTTAAGGGTTAAGCCATTTCCTCAAGGATTCAGGAAGATGCTTCCTTCCCTTCACAGCTGAACTCTTCTGTCAAGGGTAGCCTTGTTCTGGGAGAGCTGTTGCTACAGGCTGACCAGTCAGCATCTTGCACCCTTTCCTACCTTAATAGTGGCTCAGTCTAAACAGAACTAAACTAAGCTGCTCTTTGTAGACCTGGTGGGGACAGGCCCATTAAAATCATCCCCCTCTTGCAGAAGAGCCAGAGTCAGGCTTCTGCACAGTGGCAGACAGAAAAGCATGGTGAGGTGCATTTTTTTTTAACATTAGTTAATCATTTTATGCTAAACAAGAGTATATAGATTTATAGAAATAGCTTGTGAAAACAAACAAGCAAACAAAAAGCATAAAATATGGACTTAGACCACTCCAGCAGCAATCAACAACCCCTGGCCAGGGATGAACTTCTTTTCCCAGCTTTATCAGCCAGATACTTGTAGGTCCTTCCAATTTCCAGACCCTAGACCCAGCCATCAGGAACCAACTTCCTTCCCTTCATAACTGCACCACATTCACCAGAAGAATTTCCTTCCCTTCTACTATGACTCCCTCTCCTTTCAGGCAAAGCCTTTTTATAGCAGCAGCTGCAATTGCATCCAGCTGGTCGGCTTCCTGCCCCTCCTCAGGGCTGCTGTTAACTCGTTCTTCCCCACGTCTGGTGGGCACAACCTCACCTCTGCCGTACCCATTCCCGGCTTTCTGTCACCACCTGAGCATTCACCAGCTTGCACTGCACCACAACTCCCTTATCTCTTAGCTGACGTTTGCAAATACATCCCCTGGCAGTGTAATTTGCTTGATTAAGCACACAACTTTCCCCATTTCATGTACAGGTTAATTTTAAAGGCTGAACTGAGGGAAGAAAAAGCAGAAAGGCCATGTCTTTGTGTGCTATGAGGCTTTCCAAGAAAGCCACTGGCACCTGGATGCAACGTGTTGCTGCCTCCCAAAGCGCCCCTGTGACTCCAGAAGCTCTGTGGAGGGTCATTTCAGTGCAGCCCAATCACTGACNCACTGCACCACAGCTCCCTTATCTCTTAGCTGACGTTTGCAAATACATCCCCTGGCAGTGTAATTTGCTTGATTAAGCACACAACTTTCCCCATTTCATGTACAGGTTAATTTTAAAGGCTGAACTGAGGGAAGAAAAAGCAGAAAGGCCATGTCTTTGTGTGCTATGAGGCTTTCCAAGAAAGGCACTGGCACCTGGATGCAACGTGTTGCTGCCTCCCAAAGCGCCCCTGTGAGGCTGTGACTCCAGAGGCTCTGCGGAGGGTCATTCCAGTGCAGCCCGATCACTGACACGCATATGCGTGCTCATGTATACATCTGGAACCTTATTCTTCAATATATCATTCAAGCAACAGAATATCGTCAAAGGTGTTATTAGGAGTCATTAAAAACAAAGCTGCGGAAAGACTGACATTTTCGAGGGAAACCGTTTGTGAATTATCGAGAGTAAATACCCGAAAAATGTCTTAACTGGTAAAAAAGGAAGTGCGACGCTCCCCATTTTTCCTCACTCTGATGAAAACAGTCAAACTGATTTCGATTAAATTTACAGAACCACCAGTTCACTTTTGGAAAGAAAACACAGGACATTTCAACCCTGCGATCAAATTTATTTTTAAACTCATGACTAACTAAAATGAAGGGGTTAGAATGAGGAAGCCTTTGCAACACTAAAGCTATCTGTAAGAAAACAGCTGACAAGGGTCATATCCTCACACTCTAGTCCCAGTTCTGCCAACATTCAGACATCTGATAATGCTTGTGCAAGTGAACAGCATGGCTCTCCTGCACAGTGCCTCGAGCGAGCAATCCCAGAAAGCCTTAGCTAACCTTTCACCCTGAATATCTCTGAAAATTTGGCCCTGTCTACAAAATTGGTGTCTCTATTAGACACACATCTTACTTTTATAAGAAGCTATACACAATAACTTTAAAGGATCTATTCAATTTTCACTATTATATAGTAAAGTCAAATTTGAATTATTTATTAGATACTGTAGTCTATATTTTATTGTACCTAAAAGGAAAAAAAAAAAGGCTAAAAATAACACTTAATTATCTGCTGGTTATTTCCAGACACACAAAGTGCTGAGGTTTTGTCCTTGTTAAGAAGATTATCTTCGCTTTTTCCTCTGGAATGCATGTAAAACAGCTCTTGCTTTGCTGCAGGCTTTAGCAAAAAGTTCACTCCTAAATTACCTGTTGTCTGGGGACTTACATTTTTGCAATAAGCTGCTGAAATTGCATTTTAATAAGGAGTCTTGACCTGTGCTGCGTATTTCCCTTCAAGGCTCTGCAAACCATTTTTCTTAGGGAGGTCCTGACCTGAGAAGCTCAACCTGGATCACCACTGCCAGAGGGGGATAAAATGCAACACCTAGGAGATTTCAGAAAACAGTAAAACCATTCCAACTTAATCTGTGCTAAAATGCCTGGAATGTGAGAGCCACCGATGATGCCCGTTGTCTGTGTGTCTGACTGAATCCTTTCTTTTCTTTGAGAAAAGCAGAGCCTGGGAACTAGGCCAAATGTCTGCCACTTACCTTAAATTGATCAGCCACTTTAAGATTAAAAACACTGAAAACTGCCACACCATGAAAACAAGGCTCTCTTCACATTAAAGGCAAAATGCAACATTGGGTTTGCTGTGATCTTTTTTTCCGTTTTACTCAGTGCACACTTTTTTCCATTTCTGCTCAAAGGTAGAAGCCAATAGTTACAGCATCTTGGCCAAGTATTCATTATGGTTTATAAAAAAAGAAATTTATGGTTATTTAGAAGTTGGCACAAAAGCATGTTGCTGGAGGAGAAATATAGTTTTGAAACAGTCTAAAACATTACATGTCTTATTTCAAGTAAAAGCTATATTGCATCTTTGTCTCTTGTATTTAGAGGATTATTTAAGCATGTATTTGGGATAATCACTTGGTAAATTTCTCAGTATTTTGGTATTCTGCATATGTCAATATACAATTCAGTCAATTCAGGAATTTACTTTGGTCTGTAGAAAATATTTAATTATTGCAAAAGGTACCCGTAAAGATAAACTAATAGGAAATAATAGAAAAAAAGTTCACTCGCAGAAGCAGGTGCATCTACATTAAATGAGCTGAGGGTTTGGGCATCTATAGTTTCTCCAAAAAAGGGTTAGAAGTATAATACCTGGGAAGTATTTGATAGTTCAGAAAAAGTTCAGGCTGGGTCCACCATCAAGTAAATTTGCCATATGGCTATGCCTGTACCATGATGCTGTCAAATCATTCCGGTAAAAATAGTACTTCGGCTTGTAGAGTTTATACCACTTCCTTAACTTAAGCAAGTCTATCAGAAGAGACACATTTAAGCCAACATAACTTTGTCTATATTTGGATTCTTTTTTTTTTTTTCCCTGTACAGAGGTAGCAAAGATATATCATATCTCTAACACACATTGACAGGAGGGTCAATATGAGACCTGGTCTCTTGTAATTTCATCTGTCCTCAGCGCTACACGGTTTATTTCAATTATTCAAACTGTTTCTCTTTGGTGTTTCTCGACACAGATAACTGTAAACATGACAATTATGTAACATATTAGTTGTTTTTAAGCAACATCCCAATCCGATTGCTCCGTGTCTGCAGTCCTCCCTGCAGGAGCCGCAGTGACTCATGCCCGGTGGGCTGCAGTGTCCAGGCCAGCTCCCGAGGGACCACCCTGGGCGTTCACCCGGGGGCCCAGGATGGAGGCAAGGGGGGTTGTGCTCCCCCTCTGCTGCTGCTCTGGGCCTGCCAGCAGCTGGATTTTCTCTCTTCTCTCATAGGAGAGTCATTTGCTTGTTTTTAATCCTCTTTTTCTCATTTCAAAGTCAGACCAAGCAGAAAAGACACATGACTTTTGGCCGTGCATGTCCTAGGAGGCCATCAGATGCTAGCCCTCCAGCGGTTTGGCGTATGAGGGGGAGGTCAGCCAGCCAAAGGCGGCCAAAAGTAAAATATAAATATATACGCCCTGAGAGGGAGATTAGATTGGTTAAAGGAAAAAAAGCTCACATTAGATTCACAGAACCTAATGTCCAAGAGTCTAATTTCAGCTTTGTCTCTACACATCCCTCCACCCAGGGCAGCATCGCTAGAGTCACTAAGCAGTGGGTCCAGGACCCAGATAGACAGGCAATTCCAGTCAGAGGCCTGGAGAGCTGCTTCTAAAGAAAGGCGGAACAAAAATTGCTCACTGCTCAAAAAATCTTAAAAATTAAGTTCATGATGGAAGCATTTAATTTTATTTCTCAAAATGCAGACAGGAACTTCAGAGACCTTTCTTTCGTTTTCTAGTCAAACTGCTGTAAGATCCCACTTGTCAATCTTCAGGCTGAGTAGAATGGGTGGTTCCACCAGCAGGAGCAGGGTGGAATGGATGAATATAGGAAGATATTGTTTATGGCAATTCTGCCATAAACTGGAATATATAAATCTGGAAATCTGTGTTTGCAGGACTTTCTGAGACACGTAATGTCTCCTCATCAAAGACTTTCTGTAAAAGCTTTTTGAAACCATTTGGTACTTAAAATGCCCTGAGGCAGTCAGTTCAGTGATGTTAATTGTGTGATTTACGTTTTGTTTTATTTTATTTTATTTTATTTTATTTTATTTTATTTTATTTTATTTTATTTTATTTTATTTTATTTTATTTTATTTTATTTTATTTTATTTTAACCTACTGTCTCGAAAGTTTATTTAGTGATTCCTCATGTCCCTGCTTTAGCAGAGGGATTGGACTAGATGATCTCTAGAGGTCCCTTCTAACTTAACCATTCTGTGATTCTGTGTGAACAAGAGTATATAATTATTTTTAAGTCATTCTCTTCTTTCACCACCTTCTATTCCTTCTGAAACTGGGTCTTTTCTATGTCTAAAAATCCTAATCCATTCAGCTTCTCCATGTAGACAAAACTTTTTGTACCTGATCATCACTATTGTATCCCTGTATTTCTCTGTTTCTTTCATGTATTTTTAGAAAAGGCTTCCTGGTACTGGAATTAATGCTCCAGATTTTGACACAAAACAAGATAATACAGTAGTACATTGTTTTTTTTTCCTGCTTTACTGTTGTTTTCTTTCCCTAAACTTTTTCTAAACTTTTTTTTTTTTTTTTAAGTAATATTAGGCATGGAACAAAGGTCTTCAGTGATCTGTCAAAAATGGGTCCAAGATGTCTGTTTATAGTACCATTTTTATTGCCCAGTCACTTTATTAAATGATATCACAAGATCCTTCTTTTTACCTCTTTGCTGTTCAAGTCCTGTGAGACCTTGAGACTACTTGCTCAAACATTTGTCCCCTGTTAACCACTTCTTCATCCATAGAATGATCTTCCCCTAATGGTATGTCTAAGAATTTCTGTTAAGGTTACATTTGCCAGAGACATTTTGGAAATTCATCAAAGTACAGTATTACCATCAGTGCTTCCATAAGATGAACACTTTAGCAAAAATCTGTGATAGATTGGGAGCGACTGGGGATGATTATTCCTGTCAATGGTGTATTCACACCTTCTCTAATATATTTTATATGTGTCTATTAATTCAATATTTTTATAGCTTCATCCGATTTGTCTGTATAGAAGTAAAATTTGCACAAATCTTTCTTAAAATCCATTTAAAAAAATCAAACAGTATCCGTCAGCTTTAGCTCTTTTGGTACCAGTAAAATTGAAGCAATTACATAGTTCTCACAGTTCAGCAATGTCAGTTTGGAGTTCCTTTAGTACATCTGGTTCTGGTGATTTGTTCCTGTTTATTGGATAGATTTGCTTGAAACCTCTTCTGCTGACAAATCAATTTGATGCAGTGCCCCACACTCTTCTCTTCCGAAGAAAGGCTGTGTGGTGAATATTGATACAATAGCTCATTCAGCAATTTCCTATGGCTTTATCTTTCTTGAGTGCTCCTTTTACATTGTGATCACCTATTTGGCAGACTGTGACAAGCTTCCTGCTTCTACTGTTTTTGAAAAAGAATTTAATAGTAGCGTTTATACATTCAGCAAGTTATTCATCATATTATTATTTGGCCTGCTTATTATTACAGGCTGCACAGTTAAAATACTAAAGCTTATATACATTAAGATATTTTCTATCTAAAATTTCTACTTTTTAAAAGGACTAATTGCTTTCTTTAAATCTCTGATATTCTAATATTGCACGTCACAATCATTGTCACTATTCCAGTTGGGCAGCTTATGGAGTATGTCTTACATCTGTCATATTACACTGTCTCAACAGTTTCAACAATTTCTTCCTACTACCTGTTATTTTAATAGTCTCATTTATCATCAAGAATTCCAGTTCACTTATTTACCCTTAGACTTGTAACATTTATGTTGAAGTTCTTATGCTGGCTTGCTTGTCTATTTAAATATCTTCCGCTTAAGCAGGACTTGGTGAATTTTTCCTTCACTGTTTCCTTCTTTAATTTTATCAACTTCTGTTCTATCTTTGATTAAAGTATGGAGAGTTTTCTAATGTCACATCTAAAGGATGCAGCAAACCAAACTCTTCCTCACCTGCCATCTTTCCTTTAATCTCAATTTAAAAAAACTCAATTTTCCAGTGTCAGCAGCCTATTTTGTTTTATAAGAGCTTCATCCTTCCTCCTCTAAATTAAAAAAAGAAAAATCCCTCATACATCAACCCTTTCTTTCCTTCACTATTTCTACTGCCATGCACTGAAACTGAATTTTTTGCTTTTCCTTGTTACGTTAATGGTGTGATTAATCTACCACCACAATGTCCAGCACCTCAGCAGAAATCATCTGAATTGCTTTCTAGGTATTATGAGGTTTGGAATTAAGTAAGACCTGTATTTGAAGTCTTTGAATATCTTTTCAACTGTGATCTTCACCTGCTAGACTTTAAAAAGTACTAAAACTTAAGAGAAAAGATTTTAAACTCAATTTATTTATCTTTTCACTAAGCTATATTCCACAGTCTTGACATACTTTAAAATCTGATCAAATTTGAAACCTAGATGAACTCTACAATTTCTCTTTAAAATTAAATGTTAAAGTATAACTTCTTTACACTAGTTAAGATGTAGAATTCAGACTTATTTGTATAAAATTTAAAACTTGCTAAACCCCAAAATTGAATTAATCTACATAATATCCTAAATTAGGGAACTCTGAAATTTCTAAATCACAGATCCCTGACTGGTACTTTCAGATTTTATTTAGTTAAATTCCAGTTTCACCTATAGTCTCTTAAGAAATTTAACTTGAAAATACTTGCGTCTACGAATAGGACTGTATATGTGAATGTGTAGAAATAATGTTTCAATAAACTTTTCCTTTTGCCCTTGGACTATCAAAAATGAGACCAGTGAAAAATTTTTGAAGGCACAAATATCAATTAGGTACTGATTACCACTGAAAGTTAGTGGTAATTGTATCTCCTACATCTTTTAAGCCTTTGACAACCTTTCCTTTAGGCTTCAAAGTGATTGACACACTTTTAAAAATGTTGCTCAGTATTCCATTTCACTTTAAAAATGATGGTCTTTAAAAAGAGGAATGCTTCAATCTCACAACTACAGTTCTGTGATGAAAGCATGAATGCAAGGATTCAGCGTTTCAGGAGGGGCAAGACNTGAGACCAGTGAAAAATTTTTGAAGGCACAAATATCAATTAGGTACTGATTACCACTGAAAGTTAGTGGTAATTGTATCTCCTACATCTTTTAAGCCTTTGACAACCTTCCCTTTAGGTTTCAAAGTGATTGACACACTTTTTAAAATGTTGCTCAGTATTCCATTTCACTTTAAAAATGATGGTCTTTAAAAAGAGGAATGCTTCAATCTCACAACTACAGTTCTGATGCAAGGATTCAGCGTTTCAGGAAGGGCAAGACCTGAAAAACCTCAAGGAAGCGAAGAGATGTCTCTTTCATCTTCTGACCACCTCAATTTTCTGTGAGTACCTTTGATTTGCAGTGACTATCAAAGACAGTGTGGACACTTCCTTGTAAGTGTTTATATCTTCAGGAAGTTACTTTCAAAGAAAGAATCATAAAAATTATTGCACAAATTTCCTTGCTCAAATACAGAACATGTCTCCGCTAACGAAAAGCACTGAATGAAGTAAGACATGGCTCTCGTTTCTACACCAGGAAGGCAAGCAGGAGTTTCAGGAACCAGTGCAGACCTTACTACCCTTCCTACTCAGCAGCTACTGAGCATGCTAATGGCTGCACCGCTCAACTGCTCAGCTGCTTTGGCATATGCAGGACAAACGACTGTCAAATGTTTTAAAGGTCTTTTTACTGAACAAAGCCAGCACTATGAATGCAGGTCAATTATTTTTATGGGGCTACATTTTAAAACTGAGTTTTAAAAGCAGAAAGGAGGAAGGCCTCGTTTCCATAGCTCTTGACATACAGTAACATGGCAAAGGACCTTCAACTTCTGGATTAGCCATGGGGAAGAGTGAATTCCTGCAAGTTGCAGACCAGGCTATTCTGACCTCACTTCAGACTCAAAGTAAAACAAAGTCATATCCAACTCCCTGTGCAGACGACAGAAAGACTTAGACATCCACAGAAGACAACTTGAACTTTAGATGAACTGTACTGCCTCCATAGGTAACAACCAGAGCGGGTTTGTAATCCAGATGTTTCCATTGTGCTTCTAAAGTTATTTGGATTGAAAATAGATCTTAATGTCTTAAATAAATTTTGAATCTCTTGTCTGATGCCAAGAAAGGAGGAATCCCTCCTCAGTGTTCCCGTTCCTCGCTGTGCACTGCCCTTCCCCTGTGGGCTAAAAGTCAGTGATACAGACCAGCCCTAAACGTTCCAACCTGCAAGTGCCATTGCATTTCCTGTGCAGGAAAGGATGAGCCTAGACTGAACTGTCTTCTACCAGTCTGATGAGTGGAGCCTGTTGAGGATATACAACAAAACCCATCAACTTTCTCTTTGATTCTTTTGAAGATAAAAGTTCATGAGTATTATCTGGCTAAGACCACTTTGTTATTGAATGTTTTATGTTATTTTATATACTTTCATACACCTATTTTTCTCTGCTAACCACATTTCTTTGCTCCTTTGTCTCTCGTTTTTAAATGCTTGTTTTTAGTGTTCTCATACCAAACTTTCTCTTTAAAAAGCTGAAAATACAGCTGAGGGGGATGGAAAAAAGGATTTGAAATAACTTCTGATGACTTAATATTTTTCTTATCAGTGAAACCTACATTTTAGTCATATTTTCTCTTGGGAAACAAACGCTCAGCCCTTGTGCTACTCTTTTGTGATGGATGGCTCCATACACAAAGGCTACCGCCCCACACATTATCATAAACACAGTGCTTACAAAAAAAAAGGTATGTTCCCTTGCATTGTAAACAGCAAAGAAAAAAGAACAAAAATTAGGCATCATTATTCTTCTCATATATCATTATCTTTTTGCTTCGGGAGGTTACAAACTCTGAAAGTTTGGAACCAAATCAAAATTTCCACTTTGGAAGTTACAGAGACGGTCACTTGTGTTAGATATTAGAAATATTTAATTGCAAAATCCAAGAGTAACTGGCGCAGGTGTTGCCTTTGACATTCTCCTTGCATGAGCTGACAATAGGAAGGAAAGACAAGTGGGGAAGAAAAGCCTAGCAGACAGCTGGGACCTCTTTGCTTTTAACCCTGGTCAGAACTAGTTTTAAGAAAAGCTATGTCCTGCTCCCACCCACAGAAGAAGGTAAGAACAGCTAAAAACAAATCTGCAGGCCCTCAAGACAGACTTACTAGGAATAAGGAGACAGAATTAAATCTTAAGTGTAGGAGGGTGCTGTTATGTGTAACAAAGTAGATCTAAAGACTGCAGAAATAATTTAATTCTCCCTCTTCCAGTGGCAGCATGCATGTTCCTGCATCCTACTCACATCTCCAGTAATTGTAAACACCTTCTCCAGACTGCTGGTTTCTCTGGGCAGGGACCTAATTTTCTCTATCTCTAGGTAAGTAAATCTCTAAGTTATTGTTGGCTCTTTCCAGTGACAGACTAAAGAAAAAAGCGCATTTTCTTGATACTGCAATGGGTCCCTTCTCCTTTCCCTGAGAGACTGGGAAATGTTATTTGAAAACGTGGGCACCGAGACTGCTGGAGGCAAAGCTGGCTGAAGCATGTTTGGAGGTGTTTCTGACTGCATCCAAAGTTGGATTGGTTGGGCTTTTCTTGCAAATATCCCAGCAGTCTGATATTTGAGAGACAGCAAAACAACACACAATGTCAAACCTGCAGTGTGATGGTTCCTTCCAATCACAGAAGGAAGTGGAAACACAAAGTCTACTGCTGTCTGGAACCACCTGCAGAAACCCATGATGCCCTACCTGAAGTCTATTGCAATGACTCTGAGAGGCCTGCACTGAAAAAAGTCGGAGGGTCAGCAAAACTATATAGCAATTCAGTAACAAGGAAAACAAAACAAAACAAAACAAAGAGGATTAGTTTGAATATGTATGAGTTAAATGATGACTAATAAGTCATGGAAGATTATCTCACTTCTAACCACTGCAAGAGCTGGGGCTTTCCATACCATGTATTTCTTCTCTGAAGATGCCCTGTGAGATGTTGTCCTCAAGACCTCCTCCACTTCCCCCACCCAGTTGGTCTTTTCTGCTGTGAAAGAACGATTGGTTTGTTGGACTTCTCCAAACTCTTATGGGCAACAGCAATCCTACATTGTTTGCTTGGGAATGCAGCTGAGAGGCTGGCTACCATTCCAGCTGAGAAACAAGTATTTAGGTTAGAGTAAAATGGTGAGAGGCTTGTGTCTCACTTTTTAAAGGAGACTTTTTGCTGCCTGATAAGAGGGATCTACAAATAGAGGTCCTGGTCATGGCAGACAAGAAAAGGTCATAGAGAAGCTTCCTGAAAAACCTACTATAATAATCATAAAAGGGAAAATGTTCTGAACTTCGGGACATTTTGTTTTGTTTTCTTTTCTTTTCTTATGAGCTCAAAAAAGAAGGAAAAGGAAGCCCATATGAATAGCAATCAGTCAAAATACATTCTTCAAACTGCAATCTTGCTTACATAAGCAGTCTGTAAGTCTCAGTCAGTCTGAAAACCCAAAGTACCTTCACCAAGCCCAGCTCAAAGTTTCAGATGTGAGATGAACAGTCACTTCTCGGTGTTTGTAATGATAAAACAACGGAGCATCCATTCAGAGTAAGATTTTAGTTCACATGGAAAATTTAGCTTGAAAAACAATACATTTATAGATAATCTGGTGATTTAAAAATTGTGGATGTTTCCAAGTAAATTTTTGTATTTCCTTAAGTTCTGCACATGCTTCTAGTTTCCCAAATGTATAACGTTATGAAAATTAATAAAATGTACATGTAAACTTTAAAAGGAGAGATAAATTGGAAGGTAGATTGTTCTGTCCCATTTTTTTTAAAAGAAATACATAAAAGGATTGATGTCTGTGTGTAGTAGATCTACTACATCTGTTAAAGCAAATAGACAACTTTTACAATTTTCAATTCCATGCAAGTAAGGCTTGGTTGTGTGGGTTATTACTAATTTAAGATAGAAAACAACCACAAATAAAGCAGAAAAAAAGTGCATAGCAACAAAATGTTTTGTAAATAATGTATCATTGGTAAAACAATTACATTCATTGTTTCAGTACTTGATTGAATAAGAGAACAAATATGATCATTTTCATCTGGCAAATTTTCTTGGTCGTGAACACCCCTTCAAAGGAGCTCTGGCTGATAAAGCGGCAATAAAATGCTGCCGTTCAGGCATATCAGCCTGCACGTGTATTATTAAAATATATATATATTTGCAACTGAGCTTTGAGATACAGTAAAATCAAGATATAAAGGAGACTGTTACCATGTTTGTTACCAGCAGCTGCAGATATTAAATCAACAGCTCCATGAAGAGAACAGTTCATAGAGCACTCTAAAAGGGGCTAGTTTTTCTCTGCCCAGCTGTTTGAACAGGGAGTACTTGAACCTCCTTATTTAAAGCCTTTGTTTTTTTCCACAGCTATAGAGGTCAACGAATGAAATGTCATGCAAAGTAGATCTCTTGTGGCCATCAAGGATCTGAAAAACTATCCATTTTAAGAAAGTGTCTAAATGATAAAAATATAATGCTTATGGGCTTAGGTTATCTTCCTTCACTCTTTTGGAAAACAATAGCATTTCCACTAACCTAGACTGAACTACAGTAAATTCGGAAGTGACAAAGTACGTTTCATCTGATTAATCTGCAAATGCAGATTAAAGATGTCAGTCACAGATTTATGTGGTTTCCCTTTTTGCATACATTTGCAGCAGAAATAGGTGGCTAGAGAAAGACTAGGAATTCGACAGTTTAGTTTTCTTAAAATGCATTCAGTGCCCAAAACAACTTTTTTTTTTTTTTTCCTATGATAAGTGACCATGGACTGGGAGAGGGCATCACCCTGGGGATCAGTGGTGGACTATGAAGACTTTCCTGTCTGGGTCACAGGTTTGGATGCAGAACAGCGCGATGCTGACTGGAAGTTATTACCTCCTAAAGAGTATTCAGTGGCAAAATGAAAGGCGAGCCCAGGGCCCAGCAGACAGGTGCCCACATCACAGAAACCGCAACTACCACATCTTCACTGACGATCTTGTCTGTCTCAAAACACAGTCCAGGTACTGGACAGGCATGGAAATTTAGCTACACTTTTACTTCCCAGAGATAGCCCAGCCTTTTAGGTTTGAGGGACACTGACAGCATAATATGGAAAAGTCTACTGACTGGTTTAATTATACATAGACATCAGCAGACCCCAGTGAATACTGCAAAGAGTGTTTGTGCGCAGCAGTTTCAGTTCTGAATACCTCTTTATTCATACTGCTACTTGGGCAGTTTTGAGGGTTTTGCCTGTTTGTTTTTCTTCTGGGAAGGAGCAGTGGGGCAAAATGGATAATCACTGTAAGATAAAACTGAAAAATGTGAGAAAAGCTGCCTCTTAACACTAGTAATGAAATCAAACTCTCATGCAAGCAGTGTGAAATTAGACTTAGCTTTGGCCCTCTCAGAACTGTGTCTAGCCTGAGCCAATCATCTAGTCAATGTAAAAAAAATGACTAATTCTGGACATCTACCTTAGGTTGCTTCTTTCCCTTCACTCATCTAAATCAATAATGAGACCCTTTAGATAATCCCACTTTCTGAGATGTTTAATACATAGGACTTCAGTATGATCCATTGTCTTCCTGGAAAAAAAAACCCTATGTATAAATTCTTTTCAAGGATAAGAATAATTTCCTGCAACATACTGTGTAATTTTCAGCACCTATAAGAGGGAGAGATACAAAAACAATGAAGATCTACTCCAGGAACCAAAACCTTTTGATGAAGCTGTTCTATTACTCCTACAACCTGTTCTCACCAACCTTTCCTTCTGTTTTCACACCAAAATCAGGGACAGATTTTTGTAGTTTCATCACGATGCAATAAAAATGTTATTCAGATGCAGAAGCTGTTTTGTACATCTTGCATGAGGCTTTGAGATTTTCATTCCACAGACTGACTTTTCAGTGCCTGGCTCTGGAAAGCTAGGCACTGAAAAGCACTGATCTTTCACCACATCAGTGGGGCGAATGCAAAAGTCACTTGGAAAAAAGCATGTGCACCTCCCTGTTCAAACAACTGAAGAGGAACTCCAAGGAAAGACTGAAATAATATCTTCTCTCTGTAGAATTAAAGAACAGAAAGGCAAAAATCTTCTCTAATTGTGCACAGCACAAATTCCTATCTCTTTTCTCTCAAGCAGGACTGTACTGTTCCAAGAGTGAATGAACCCTATATAACCTTTTGACAGAATCATTTTTCAACATATTACCACACTTTAAAACTTTGACCTGTGCTTCCTCCAGTATTTCACTGTAAACAAAATATTCTACCATCCTACTTTTCATTTGCCATCTCATGCTTCAGAGCTAGATGCTCTCCCACCCATGAACTAGAAATTACTTAACTCTTTCAGAAGATTTTTCTTCAAAATTTTTATCTTAGTTCTTAGCTCGTGGGGTACTAAACATTCATATGCTACCCTCAAAAAAAGAAGGAAGCCATGGTGAACATAATTGGTGAAGAAGGCTAAATAAGGTTTGTAACCTTGTGAGTTTATCGAGCTTATTAAAAAACAGGGCTGTAGCTAGCGAAGGGTGTGCATCTAGATCAGAGGAAAGAAAGAAGTTTTTCATGTTGAAAGTTATAACCAATCCAAGTGGCAAGCACATAACTGGGCTTTCTCAACATGAATCCAATACAAAATGTTAGGAAATAAAGTTTATTTCAGTTTCTTTTAAAGAGCCAGAAGCTGTTGGACAGCTCAGTAGGAATCTTGTAGGATACCTGAAAAGGCACCACAAACTGGGGCAAAGACTGAGAAAATATGCTACATGCTGTAAGTTCATCTTTCTTTTGTGGTCCTGGCCCCTGTATTAGTGATGTATGGCAGAGAGATGCATCCTGCTCCAGCTGAGCAGGGTGTTGGTTACCAGGTGGAAAGAAAAAAGGCTCTGGAAGGTCCTGTCTCCAAACTGTGCGTATTTTAAGTAACAATAAATCAGTGTATGTAGAAATTTAATCGCTTTCTATGCTTTTCCTTATTACTAATTACACAAGGTACTCCCTGGTATATATATGTTACATGAATTACTACCAACAGCAGACATTCTAGATCATCACTATGTTGCACTAAGTTGGCACCTTCACAAAACTGGCTGCATGAATCTGAGAGGCTACTTACTCTATTAACTATATTTAGAGTATATCTATATTCACTAAATATTAATCTCTTATATGTTTAAATACATATATTTACTATACAGAGGCCATCTACTCTAAATTATAACAATCCTGGAGAATCACTTAAAATTTGACATGGAGTCTACACACAACTCTGTTCATAATAGTTTCTTTGTAAGCAGAAGGCAAATCCAGTTTGATCCATGGAAATATCATTTAACCAATAAATGTTGTCTTGGCATCTTCAAAAGCCTCTCCACTCCTTAGAATGAGTCCAAATCCCCCATTTGTATGATGTCAGTGTAATCATCCCCCAAAAGAGCAGAACTAATCAAGGTAGAGTAATATACCGAGAGAAGGAAGGGAAAAGGAGGAAGAAGAGAGAAGAGGAAAGTTTTCAGGAGGAGAAAACCTGAACACTTTGAAGTGTGCATTCAGGATGAGAGAGGCATTCACAGACATGTGTAATTACAGACAAAAACCTGATAGATGTGTGATTATAGACAGATGGTTTGCTCAGCAAGAGTTCCTGACAGCTGGACTCCAGCACCTCTTCTCGTAAGTCTTTATGACCTGATCTTTCTTCAGCACATTAATATTCGTGTACTTACATTTTATGTATGATTTAGGTATAAAACCAGTAATGGCTCTGCAAGGTGCTGAACAGCCTTGCCTTTAAAATTAGCCATGAAAACACATGCCAGATGCTTAAATTTAAGCAGTCCTGTTGGCTTCATTGGTTCTCATGAATCTTTCTATTGGTTTCACTGCTCTGTGTCTCAGGCATCAAGGGTAGGTTTTGTTCCACCTGATTTTTGGCCATCTAAAGAGAGGTGCCTATTTCAAGGCAGCCATCAAGGCACTCTTTGACTCCATGGAGAAGAGTGATCACCTCCAGAAGGATTTCTTTCCACTCTAGCATTTGAGACTCATGTGTGATAAGTGGTTAGGATGAATTCTGAGGTTAGCATTAAATAAAATGAATTGCACGCTCCAGGATGTTCAAAAAAATGGGAAACCTTTTTCGCTTTCAACAGACTTCCCCACACCAAAACCAGAAGGATGGCTATGTGCAACAGAGGATCCTAGAGTACTTGGGAGCTCTCTAGCATGTCTGCATGATGTAGCTGTGTGTAAAGTCTCTGCTAGGGTAAGGCTTAGATAGGCACCAGACTTCCCTTTCCATGCATAGGACACTTTGACACTTGGGTAGGAGGGAAGTAATAATTTGCTCTGATCACATTCTTAAACCACAAAATCACTGATGACAGATTCGTGGGCGAGCAAAAGCATCCTATGAGTCTGAAATCAACTTGTCTCTTTCCCTCAGACTTTACTTCTTTTAACATCTCTTCTAATTCTTTCAATCTTTGTAACAATTTGCATAGACAGGCAAATCAATAAATTGTTTTGTTGTATTCTGTCAGAACTGCAAAAGCTGAGGCAAAGCAGATAGAGATAGAGACACTGGATACACTGGATAGAGACTCCACTCATTTTTATTTCAGCTTTTTACAGTCACATTTTCATTTGAATAGCCTGCTCGACTTGCCTCCCGCTTGACAGTTGTAAATGGGCTGGTCTGTTCATGGGCCTGTGATGACTTTGGGTCTTGTTACTGGGTTAATTCTGTCTAATGCGTTAGCATAAAGATTCTGCTTCTGAACCTTCCTTCTGTCTTAGCAGCTTTACGTTATCTTCCTAAAAATGTCCTAAGTAACTTCATGCATGCAAAAGAAAGATAACGCAATAACATCATATGTATTAACTCACTCCTCTGTAAGTGTTATCCTAATTTTGGATCTATTTCCATGTGCACTGAGCAATTAGCCCATGGCACTCAGCTCCCAGTCATGTCGGGCTGTGTTACATCATGTTGTGGTTTCTATATGGAGCTTACCAGCAAATTTATCAGTGTGAATTCTGGTAATGGTGGCAATAGCCAGCATTGCAGAGTGGTCAAAACCACACACAGCCAACAAATATTTCCATACCTTCA
The DNA here is from genome assembly GCA_013389825.1 of Crypturellus undulatus. Classification (NCBI taxonomy): domain Eukaryota; kingdom Metazoa; phylum Chordata; class Aves; order Tinamiformes; family Tinamidae; genus Crypturellus; species Crypturellus undulatus. The sequence continues at coordinate 295,965 of VWPW01004536.1, read as the reverse complement.
ATGAAAATGCATCTCAGTCTTCTCTGCATTTATTCAATGCTAGGTTTCTTTTTCAACACTTGTCCTGCAAACTCTGCTGAATGCGGTTATTATGTTTTCAGGACGAGACACATTTTCCACACAGAACTAAGCCAAGGATATCTTAAACCACTGGATCTCTGCAGTTTGAACATGCTCTTTCTTTCGAAATAAAGAGGTGGCCAGCCAGAGATGACTGGTATTATTCGTTCTCTTTTAGTTAAGGAAAGTTATGTTTGTTGTCTCTGTTTTGGAAGAGTTTATGTTAAACAGTGGTTTAACAAGGTAAGAAGGTTTGAGATAAGAACAGAGTGATATACAGATTCTTTCTACTTGCTAATTGTATACCAGCTTTTTGAATTCTGGCATGTGCATCACAAGTGAAAACCCAAAACAAAACAAAAGCACAGGGCAACAGAGCAATTTTTCCAACTCCTAAGATTCAAGGTGACAAAATAACATTTCAGATCTGGAAAATTGTCATGCTAGTGGACAGAGAGAACTGCTGTCCTGAAGCCACCTCTAATCTCACTTATACTGTCCCCTGATAGCACCCAAAAAGACAAAAGACTTTTTGACCATTTCATACTATTTCCTCCATACAGAATCACCTATAATGAGCCCCAGAGCCCCTCTGCTATATGTACTACCAGGCTCCAAACTAAGTTCGTGGAAATCAGTAGTCAACACAATTGAACAGCCAGGTAATTGTGAGCCCATAGAATTAAAGCAGGGATGAGGAATCTGTAGTTTGTCTCTTGTTAGCTTTTAGGTAGCTTCCAGACATGTGATTCTTTTATTCCTTATCACTGGTAACAATACCGTTATGTTAATAATATGTGGTTTGACAAGTGAGTCCAAAAGGTTTCAGAAAAAATAAAGTTGTTCCTTGCTCCTGAATTAACCAGAAAGAGCTAACATCATCTTGTCTTTGGTGTGTTCTGCAGGGGTGGGACTGAAAGGGCGTGCACAAGAACAGTGATTTTGAAAATTTGCAAAGACCGTAATAAAAAAAATGTTTGTAATTGTATGTAAGGAGCTTATACGAGCAGGTCAGTTGAAATGAAAAGGTTCCTTGATATGCATTTCCCATCTTTACACATGAAACTGTTTCTGTTAATTCCCTTTAGCTGCATGCATTGAGTGAGGCATGCCTTCTCAGGAGAAAGTAGTGAGTGATCTTAGACCTCTGTTATACTGATTGTGTTTGTTGCAAGTATGTCTACTGATGTGCATGATTTAATAGGTATTTGGAAATTGTAACAGAGTTATGAGAAAAAAATGCCTAAGTTCCTAAACCTTTCTAAGATTTTTTGTGAAAGACATTTTTTTTTTCTCCTCCGTGGTTTCAGGCTTTTTGTCAGGTCTGTTGTATCAAAGCTGTTTGTACAAGTGCTGATGAAACAAGACACTCTGCTATGCTGCTGCTTAATTCTAAACTTGTTTCTGCTGCCTTGTGTTCCTCCAAGCAGAGAGTCCTTCCTGAGCCTCACTGCCAGTGGCTGGGAATCTGCAGCACAGGAGATCCAACGGCTACCATCTGGCACATTTTTGCAAAAACGATTAGGCAATTCTAGTAGTAAATAATATCTGTTCATCCAAGGGTAATTTGAGGACCCTTTCTCAGTTGCCAGAAGTGTTTCTGAGGTGACTGCTAGCTCTGCAAGTATTTCCTAGGAGCCCTTAAAGTAAATGTAGAGTAACACATATGAAAGGCACTGCTTATCCACTTTCATTTTCTAACCTTTAAGCAGCACAAAACTACTATAAAATCAGCATGGGATCTTGTTATAATCACTCTATACACAGTGGGCCTGCCACATCCAGTGCTGCTGGCCAATTTTTCTCCGGTGTAACATTCCTCATGTAACTGCCCAGAATTTGTAGAGAGGTCTGAAAAAAAAACGAGAGACTTGAGTTTGGCTTACCTGAGATAATACAAATTAGCCACACACATATCCAGTGCACAATGGAGTCAATCCCACAGGATGGAAAGGGAGGGTTCACCTCTGCAGCAGCAATGTGCTTCCATGGCTCATCACACTTTTTGCCTCATCAGTTCCTGTTGTTTTCATTGCAGTCCCTTTAAGACGACTTAGTTTAGTAATTTTTTTATCATTTTTGATAAAATAATACCTTAAACTACTTCAAGCTCAGCTGAAATCCATCCCCTAAAGCACTGGAGATTGCTAAAATATATACTACAGATTAATTAATTATTACATAATCAATACTGCTGAATGTGCTTTTTAAGTGTTGCCAGAGAGCATTCGTTCTTTTATTAATGTTCACTTTTTTTATTCCAAAGCTGTAAGTAAATTGATAGTCAATTTTATGCTTAGGTTAAAGGTGGCATATAAAATCAGACAATGAGGAAGCAGTATTTTTGGCATGTTCCTTTACACAGAGTAAAAGGTTTAGTGCTAACTCGTATGCAGATACACATGAATATAATTGTTATATAAAGGTCCAGTCCTATGAAAGAACTCTTGTGAGAAACTAGTCACCATAAGATGCTGTACCACTATAAAACGGAGAAGATGATAAACTTTCAGCATCTAAAGAGACAACAGTCATTGATTCTGCTTTACTTTTGCCTAGAGCAACTTAATTTACATCTGTTTCACATTATTACAGAACAACATATTAATAATTAATTCTGTGTGGGTAAGAGGAATAAAGCTCAAGAGGACTATTTCAAAAATATTTTTCAGATTATTTGCCAATAGGTTAGAGGCTGCATTTATTAATGGCACTGGATATTTGCTTAGACAAATATCTGATGTTTTCCAGTATTCGGAATTACTTTAAGAAAAAATTTTCTTATTTCAGCTTGTAAAGATAGATCATCCAATGCTGATGTGTATAAGAACAGCCATTAGCATAAATTTCTGTGGCTAATAAAAATCTGGGATCCCACCTAGTCTAGAAGTTTTCCTGATTTTCTTGGACTTAGTTTTATCTCCTATGTTCTCCTATTTATTTCCTATGTTCTTGCACAAAATTTAATTGTTATCTTCTTTTAAACATGGGCAGTCTATTGACTGCCCTATTGAATTATATATTCTGTGATCTTCAGAACATTACTTCACAGATAATGTTTTAAATACTAAGCTGTTTTCTTATTTGTGATCAGTTCAGTCATATTAGGGATACATCTATGTTCCAGTAATTCACTCTTTTTTTTTTCTTTTTGTCAAATCTGCTGAAAGAATTTCTATATTTGGACTTTAGTTTTCATAGAATCACAGAATCACAGAATGCCTGAGGTTGGAAGGGACCCCTAGAGGTCATCTAGTCCAACCCCCCTGCACACGCAGGGCCACCTAGAGCACGTGGCACAGGGCTGCATCCAAGCGGGTCTTGAAGATCTCCAGAGAAGGAGACTCCACAACCTCTCTGGGCAGCCTGTTCCAGTGCTCTGTCACCCTCACCGTCAGGAAATTTTTCCTTAAGTTTCTGTGGAACTTTTGATGCTTCAGTTTGTGGCCATTTCCTCTGGTTCTGTCAGTGGCCACCACAGAAAAGAGGCCGGCCCCATCCTCCTCACTGCCTCCCTTGAGGTACTTGTACACACTGATCAGGTCCCCTCTCAGCCTTCTCTTCTCCAGGCTGAACAGGCCCAGCTCCCTCAGCCTCTCCTCATAGGGCAGATGTTCTAGGCCCCTGATCATCCTCGTGGCCCTGCGCTGGACTCTCTCCAGCAGCTCCACATCCCTCTTGTACTGTGGGGCCCAGAACTGGACACAGTACTCCAGATGTGGCCTCACCAGGGCTGAGTAGAGGGGCAGGATCCCCTCCCTCAACCTGCTGGAGACGCTCCTCTTAATGCACCCCAGGACCCCATTGGCCTTCTTGGCCACGAGGGCACACTGCTGCCTCATGGTCAACCTGTCGTCCACCATGACGCCCAGGTCCTTCTCTGCAGAGCTGCTCTCCAGCAGGTCGGTCCCCAGCCTGTACTGGTGTCTGGGGTTATTCCTCCCCAGGTGCAGGACCGTGCACTTGGCCTTGTTGAATTTCATGAGGTTTCTCTCTGCCCAGTTGTCCAGTCTGTCCAGGTGCCTCTGGATGGTAGCGCAGCCCTCTGGGGTGTCAGCTACTCCTCACAGCTTCGTATCATCTGCAAACTTGCTGAGGGAGCACTCTGTGCCTTCATCCAGGTCATTGATGAATAAAATGAACAGGACTGGAACAAGGACTGACCCGTGGGGGACACCACTCACCACAGGCCTCCAACTGGACGCTGCACCGCTGATCACCACCCTCTGAGCTCTGTCATCCAGCCAATTCCCAATCTACTTCACCGTCCGCTCATCCATCCCACAGCTCCGGAGCTTGTCCAGGATGGTGTAGTGAGGGATGGTGTCAAAAGCCTTGGTGAAGTCAAGATAGATGACATCCACCACTGTCCCCTCATCTATCCAGCTGGTCATCCCATCATAGAAGTTTTATGAATTTGGATTTGATTTGGATGTTTATTATTCAAGCATTTACATATTTTCATTTTATTTTTTATTTTATTATTTTTTTCTAGTAATTTATTTTGTTGGCAGAAAAATAAACCATTCTGAACTTAAATATGAGCTTTGAGTGCTTGAACTAATATTCTGATGATCTCCTCCTACTCTATATGAGTAGTAAAAATAGCAAAGCATTAGAATGTCCCCTTGAGAAACACTGCCAGGAACTATCTATTTCAGCCATCCTATACTCAGGAGATCTGAAGTATCTCCACATTTAGTTCATTCCATAACTGATTGTATTATTAGTCATTCTTTGAAAGAACAAGACAAAGTCTGTTTTGCACAAGGAAAATACAAGGAGATTCAAGATGACTAGGTCCCTATGTTAAAAGAACTACATGTTCTCTTCAACGTGCTTTGGACCAACATGAAAAATATCCTGTAGGAATGTACAAGTTGCAGTCAAGTATTTTCCATGCTTGTGCAATTTTCAAGCTTTATAATTCACACTACAGTCTTTTGAATGGCTCTCAAAGCTCTTGGAAACTTATCCGATTTGCACACTAAAAGTGAAATCCTCATCCTAATAAAGTTTCTCCACCATCCCCATTTTTGTTGAGTTTTGCTGTTGGACTCCTTGCTCACTGTAATGGCATGAAAGGGTTGAGGTGACTACAAAGGGGGTTGCTGTTTACATGGAGTAAACTGTGAATCAGAAACGTTTGCACAGATGGAGAAATGATGACCTGAAGTTATTTATGCTATTTTTATTAATTATACCATTTTAGGAAAACATGCAGCCAGTTTGCAGTTACTGGAAATTAAAAAAAAAAAAAAAAAGAAACTAATGCAAAAATGAACCAAGCAGTTAATTAAACTAGTTTTTAAACAAGAATGCAGAAAACTACATACCTTAATCTCAGCCCAGTATCTCTTAATTGACCAGGATGTAGTCTTCTCCAAAAGTGCAGTGAAACTATCTATGTATTATTCAGGAATAGGTATAGACGTTTCTATGAGTAGCATGTGAGGGTCATATAGCTGTTTTTGTGAGAGTTCTTCATATGTTGTTTGAAATAGAAAAGAAAGGGCAAAAGTGCACTGAAATTGGAGGTTTTGCCTTTCCTTTATTGTATCCACAGGTGTAAGAACCTCTCATTCCACATGAGGCAGGAGCACTCCCCACTGCAGCCTGCATTCCCAGCAGTCACCTTATGCCCAGTAGCAGTAACAAAACCCTTATCGGCATTTTTCTTCTGATACGTGGCGCAATTGATAAAGATAAGAAAGAAGATAGGACTATGGATCAAAGACACAGTATATACTCTGACTGGTAATGATTTACACCAGCAGAGAACTTGACCCAGTGCTCTAACCTAGGGAGATATGAGGAGGTACTGGACTCCCTGTTGAAAACAAAAGAATTTCACTCCCTAAATATTCTACTAATATTTGATTCAAGATGACATAGCTGGATGAGATAACCAAATTCCAGAAATGGATCAACCTAAACCAGCTGTCTTCTTTAAGGATGACTGAAAGCTAATAAAAAGTGTAAAGAGGATTCTAAAAAACATAAAACAAAAAATAAAATGGAACATGGTTGCACAAATAGGCAAAAACTTTTCAAAGAATTTGAATGACCTTGTTGATATGAAACCATTTGAAGCACGGAGTTCAGATACAGTCAAATGACTAGCAAATATTCCTCTCTATTTTAACTCTGTTAACTTCATCTCTTTTATTCTCTAGAATTACATTGGCATGAACATGGCTGAGGGTGCTTAGACAAACTAATGTCATCCATTTAAGGAGTCTGTTGAGTAGAATTGCATAAAACACACAGCAAACTTCCCACCAAAAAAGAACTGAATAATTAAAAGTATTAAATAATCTCACTCTTTTTCCAAGCAGGCAGATAGACATTTCTTCACCACCAACACCATTGATTTGTTGAGTATTGTAGATTTTTCTTTCATCTGTTCTTGGGAGAAAAATAACAGAGGATTGAATTCTTCAGAGATTTCTCAACATATGGGGCTTTTACTATTTGCGTTCTTAAGAGGGTGAAAAAGAGATGGTCAATGTAACCATTTGAAAAAAAGAAACTTAAAAACAAAGCACCTGTGTTTGCTGGCTGGACAACAGTGTATCAGCCAAAATATCTGCTTTAACAATTCTGGCTGTGGTTAGCTAGCTCCCCATAATTCATTTCATAATTGGGAAAAAATGTAGCGTTTTCTGACATCATCTCAGTGCAGTTTTGGACACATTGTACTGCAGAGACTCCAACAATAACCACTTAATTTTCCACTCCAAGATTTAAGAGGAATCCAGTGACCAGGACTGCATATGGTAGAAATACATGATCATTTGGGCTTTTTGGTTCAAAATCTAGACAAAAATAATAGATATGCATTTGGATATAGAGGCATTTTTTATTTATGAACTCCTTTCTCTTTCCTTGCTATTAAAAACAAATCATGAGAATCAGATCCAGAAGTTTCAGAGGCCAGAGCGTGGAAACTAGATGGCGGACACTGTGGGAAAGGAGAAAGACGTCGTGTCTCCATTTCGTGAGTCTGGAGTTCTACTTAAAAGTTATCACTTTGTGTTTTTTCTTTCCAGTCCCTATCTCTCAGGTAACTGACTCATGCCCTATTACTTTTTTATTACTAATTTTAAACCACTGGCCCAATCATAACTGGGCTCAGAGTTCCCCTGGGTCACATATGAATAAAACCTGTGAACTCCAGCTGGCAGGTCTCTCTCTGCAGCTGAGCAGAAGGAATAGTTTTGGGAGAGGAAGTGGCCTTTCTACCAGAAATTGACTGAGATTGTAGGAAAATAATTACTATGAAGATGGCAACAAAGTCCCAGTGCTGACCTTGGTCATCCTGATAGAAATCCTGTGTATGACCCATTGAGTTACTCCAAATGTGTAGATTGAAGGCAATAACCTGACTTCATATTTGATAGGGCAACAGGGACCCATTCTGCAAGTGTTCTGGTGGTTTTCACCAGACGAGAGCTTTCTCTAATGCATTTCTGCTGTGCAAGCTAGCAAATAGCAGTCAGACTGCCATTTCTGGCCTGTTTTGTTTTACCTGATCTGATTTTCCACAGATTATAAAAAAGTGATGTGGATGGTCACAGGTCTGTGAAAGGACCAGAGAGGTTGCAGCAATGGCAAAGAGGGCAGTGATGATGCTAGTTCAGTTAAATCCATCTGCCTGTCTCCAAAATGACTGTCATCTCCAGAGAACAAAACTAAATCCCACGCTTACTTGAAGTAGAATTAGTTCTCATATAGTTTATGCTGAAAACCTCTTGAATAACAGCCACTATCTGGGAGAATATCTCTAAGAGTCTGAAAAGGTAACTTGTAGAGAATGACCCAAAAAATAAAAATCTAAACAAACTTCAGCTGGCTGTTGACATGCATCTTTCCGTACTCCTTTGTTGTCCTTTTGTCTGGCACCACTTAGTACTGGGAGATAAGGGGTTATGGAAAAAGAAGTGAAAAGGAAATGAACAACAAAAAAGAAAGATAAAAAATAGCATCAGAAAAAGAGGACAAAAATAAAAGTCTACTAAAAATTGCATGTCACATCCAATACTTCAAACATAACCGTCAGACTGGCAATGTAAACTTTCTCACGTTGCAGTCTTCAGTTTGTTCACATGTTGCGTAAAAGGGAACATTTATAAAGGGACTATAGAGACTAACAAATGATTAATGGCCATTATAAATATACACTATAGACCTGAATGGTATGCGCTACACCTGGCTTTAGGTATAGCAGTAAAAGTGTTATATACAGCTATATACCACACCATGAACTTCAAATCCTTTATTAGGAACCTTCTTGATTTATAACTTGGCTTTACTGAAATAAGGAAGAGTTAGAAACTGTCAAAGAAGAAAAGTAATAATCAATATGATTAATCAATTGCAGATGAAAAGTTGTATTTCTGAGGAGATATTTTATTTTTTAATGACACTACAGCAGGAACATGAGATCTAGCAGGTATTTAATGGGAGCAGAACTATAGCAAGATTTCTTGGCATGGTACCTAAAACTATTAATATCATGTACAGCTGAGGTTTTGTGACACTTTATAAGATTGTTACTGGTGGTATATTATTTTATTAAAATTTAACTTCTGGAATTATACTATTGTTTGAGATTTTGATCACGCACTTGTTCTTTATCCTTTGTGGTAATGCTGACACTAGAAACCAAAAATATGACACAGGTTATATCATGGTTCTGAGGTTCAGCTCACTGTTTGACTGTGCTTCAAGTTTGGTTCACTTTAATAGAGAATACCGGTCCTCAAAAATTGTCCCGAAAAGATGCAGACTCTCATGCAGTAAATGTAGATTGAGAAAGCTGTACAGGAGAATAAAAATCAAAGTGCTGATAGACTGAATCAAAGATCCCTAAACACGATGCTGAGTTTCTTCTGAAACTCTGACATTCTGAGGAGATATTGTGTTAACAGCCATGTTGGTTAAACGTTTGGTTCAAAAAAGAGATTAAAATGCTCTCTTTTTTAGAAACTGTCTAACATGGAAAAAAATCATATAATTGAAATCATCTAATCATAGCTAAAATAATTTCAACATTACTCTCACAGTCATATAGTCATATAAAACTGTTTAAAATACACTTAAAAATCCTTGAATAATAATTTCTTGTGAATGACTGCAAACAATGAAAAAATAATTCCAACACAACTGCAATGTGTACAGTCTCACAGCAACCACAAAAGATACATATTCACTTTCAAGGCCATATTTACCTCAGAAGAAAATGTTTTCACTTAATTGACTATGGAAGAGTGATATCAACCGAACTTAGTAAAATGGAGCTCTCCAGCATGGGTTAAAGATAACTCCCTAAACTCAAGGCAGCTGTTACAGGAAGAGATTGTTAGAGTGAGCTCTGTCAGGTGGCTGAAGGATATTGTTAAAACAAAAAAATAACCCTGTTACAGAGAACTTGCAGCTATATCTCTCAACATTTTTCATAGAATTCAATATAAACCAGTGCAGATCTTTTTTATTTCTTTTTTTTTACAGTTGTGTAATCATTTTTTATTTAAAAAGTCAAGCATGAAAACCTAGTGCCACATCTCGTAGTCCAAATATTGATTCTGTGGCAACAAGTGGAAACTTTCTAGAGGGTTTGGACAAAGGCAGTAAATGTGCACAGTTTCAAATATGGTCATATGAAAAAATAATTGAACCTGGTGCTGTAAATTTCATTAATTGATTACAAATAGTATACAGAGTTAATAAACTATATGTATATGCATTTCTATGAGATTTTAATATAATGGAATGTTTAGCACAACTTCACTGTGATAATTAAGGCAGTGATTTTAAAAGTCAGGTCATTTATAGAAGTCAACAGAATTAACTGGCATAAAACCCAAGAAGCCCTACACTGTGACTATATTTGGAAGGAAGAAATGTTAATGGTGACTTCAATTATTTGTTATTTCAGAGAAACAACTGCCTCCTGATGTTTCTTGATGTTTTTGAACATGTCCAAAACAAATCCAAGACCTTTAACAGAAATTGTTATGGTGTCTAACTTTTGTTCCAGGCAGGCCAGGACTACAGATACAGAGCCAAATTCTCCCCTGGCCCAGCTCCACTCACAAAATTTGGCCAAAGATATATTTGACATATTGCTTTTTAAAAAAAGTTCTGATCCTGTGTGGTGCTCAGGGCTTGTCCAGAACAAATTGCAATAAAGGAAGTCAGTAAAAACACATCTGGAACTGAAAGCTTTGAATTGCTCTTCTGTCTATGACTTCATATAAATGACTGAGCATGCATTTTTCTGGGGTTATTATATCACAGTAGGATTTTTCTTTACCATAGTCAGCTATCATTAGTGTAGAGAGCAATTCCTGGATATACTACATGCATCAAAGAAGGTGCCTTATTGCAACAATTGTCTGGGTAGACTGAAGGAGAGCAAAAAAAAAGTATAAGGAAAGCTCCATAAAGCAACAGACCATACCTTGTCCAAATAGATTCTGTTTACCTAAAGCTGAAAGGACAGAGACTCCTAAATTGTCCCTCAGGCTTTCAAGTCCTACCATTTTTCAGTAAATCATCTGAGAATCTGCTACATCTCATACATAACTAGGACCTGAGGATTCCCCCCAGAATTACCCACGTTTGCAAAAACTCTTTATTTCTTGTTGTTTAAATGAGTATGCAAGTCCCATATCTTTCACCTCAGTCCACGGGGGTTGTGCAAGATGTGGTGACTCACCTCTGTGGAGCTTCAGCTGTAGCATTTAATCTTGCATTTTGCCCTCACAGCTCTGATGCTGCCTTGTGTGAGGATCTGTATTCTCATCTGGCTTCTGTAAGAGCCAACAGGGACCTGCCTGGTGGTTTTTGATCCTTGGTGTGGACAAGGAGGAACACAAATCTCACTTTAGGCAAATTCCCTGGCTCTGAGTAATTTCTGAACAGTCCATTTGAGCCAGTTGTTGGTGAGCTGGCCAAGCCAAAACAGAACATGATCGATATTGGATATTGAATGGATACTGATCTCTGTTTAAAGGTGCAAGTAATCCTTATGACACCAAGTGAGAATCCGTGCCCACCTTAGCAGGGGTAAGAAATGAGGTGGGGGACACGGATAATCTGTGTGACGGGGGCCTTAGCGCCAGGCTGCAGATGGGATGCGTGCTTCGTAACTGAGCACTTTTCAGTGCACACCTTAGCTCTAGATAGTCCATTTCCTTTGCTTTTGGGCAGTGCTGCAGCGACAGGATCATCGCGCTTTAAATGCAAGACTTGTTTCTCTACTCTGATTGACCCTGCATATACCCGGATAGTCAGCGTGATGCACGAGTATGGTCTATGTTATCAAACGCCACTGTCCATGCAGAATACAGATGGCAAATAGTCATGGAAAAACAATACAAGGAGGACAAGAAAATGTCTTTCTCCTCAACAGCTGCTATTTGGTACTTTTTTGTGTAGGTTATTTGAGGCTTGTCAGAATTAGGATGTGTTTTGTTTTACCAGACAGGTTACGAAACTTCAGGCATTGCTATGAGAAGGCTCCCTTGACCTTGTTATGTAAAAGGTGTAGGTTTATGTTATTTGCCCTCAATGAATTTTTTGCCTTGAGTGTCTACAGAATTTGTTTTGAATACTTTTTTTTTCCCCAAAACATACCTAAAAATGTCTTTTCTCAACAGATAGTGATCTGCTTCCTATAAATGTTGAGTTGGGACACACTTATCAGTCTCATTTAAGGGAGATTTACTTTTTTAAATGATTTTATTTGTTTTTAAAAGTTTTTTTTTTCTGATTTTCTATTGTCTCTTCTAATTTTGAGATTTGTCTTCAAGAAATTCTAATTTTGTGATTTGCCTTTACATCTCTTTAGTTTCTTTGCTTTTTCCTACTCCTTTTTTTCAATTGAGGAAGTAACTCTCAATTTCTTTTCTTCCAAATTCTCTACTGGTTTAAAATTTTCTCCACCATTTCTGTTTATTTTCTCTGATTTAACACAGTGGTTTCTGTTGCACTTTATTGGGTTTGGAACTTGCTTAATCCCCATCTGTACTGAATCACTCCCTAGCTATGGATTTACTCTACATTACATAAATGCCAACAGATTTCCTTTACCTTTTCATACTATTCCAAAATCTATTTACAACAGTTACTATTTTTTACTAGTTGCAATTTATATTAACTCCCAATCAAGCTTTTCCAGTCTAAATGTTCTCCTCGTGGCTCTGATTGCATACATACACAGACTTTGCATTTGTCATTTTTTTGATACTAGAGGTTTTTCTTCTGACCCTTAATGGTTTAAAATCTGGTCCATATCCTCTGCTTGTTATACTTGCCTCATTTCCAATTATTAGGTATAATTTTTTTTTCAGTCCTGTTTGGCTCTTGCATGGTACTTTTAAATGTGTCTTCATTTTGTTGGACTTCCCCCAACTAAAAAACATATTGTATTCAAAATCAAACAGTAATTCTAGAAGTGAAAAGAACAGTTAAAGACATTTCCTTATCCCAACTCAGATGAGTAATGGGAATAAGAATTTTCCCCTAGACAGATTTGTTGACTTAATGTTACTCCTCTGGGTTGTACTTCAGAAGTAAATGTATGAACTACTTATGCTAGCTGCACAAAACAGTGCGACTATTTAAGCAAGAAGGAGCATGTTTGATGTTTTCAGTCATGCATCCCTAAAATAGTATCAGTTTGGGTCAAATTTGTTTTCCACAAGCTTCTCAGTTTAACACTGTTCTTTACCCTCTCTTCCCTGTAAGTCCTAACTCTTTTTAAAGTATTTTCTAGTGTAGTATTTAGTGTGAATAATAATTTAGCATAATATTTTCTATATTTCTATATTATTGTAAATAAATAAATAAATAAATATTATTTATCATTGTTATGCTGCCTTCATTCATTAGCAACCGATACTCTAATCTTGCACCTTTATAGAAAGGCTGCTCAATATTTCAACGTGTCATTAGGAAAGCATAAAAAGATACGTTTTCTGCTGTGACTGCTGCCCATGCAGAGAATGACAGATAGGATCTCTCCTATCTGTCCGATCTTGTCTTGACAGGCAAGATCTCTCTGGAGTATTACACATATTTGAAATAAGAAAAGAGCAAGAATATTTAAACTCACTACCAAAGTTGCACAATTTTACTGTCTTTCTCCTGAGGATATTCTAACAACTTCCAACATGGAAAACTGGAGAATGTCACCAGAACACAATTCAGGACAAGGGTTTGCTGCTGTGTTTCAAATGCCATGGAAAGAACTAACAGTGGCTCTGATAAGCTCTCCTTTTCTACAACAGGAATAGCGAACACCGAATTTATATTACCTGCTGGCAGGGGCATAACATACTTTCCGTGGAGATGCAATAGTCTGGGTGACCTGCTTGCAGTAGCTTCCTAGGTGAAATCAGTTATGCTGATGGAAGTGCTTTTTAGTACTAGGGATTTTATTGAAATAAAAAGCTTATTAAAACGATCATCTGACCCAACCTCATTCATTTCATAGATAAAATTAGTGTCTATTGTACACCTGGCAAAAATGAACTGCAAACTCAAATCCATTGGTGAATTCACTGTGAGGACAGAGACTCATCTCAGCATGTCCTGCTCTTCTTTCACTTTGGAGAAAGACAGAGAAGTAAAAGCAGATACACATGCACCCACACACTCAATAACTCAGAGCAATAGGAAAAATGTTTTGGGAACCCTACCCAAAACACCAAAACTCAACAGGACAAAGCATGAGCAACCTGGTCAAGGTGCTTAAGGGGTGGAGGGCATCTAGATGTACTGGATGAAATCCAGATGTCCCTTCCAACCTGAAGTTTTCTGTCTACCCCAATCCTGGCCCTGAATCAGAGCTTTAGAAATGGTAAGGAAAAGAAAAAGTCTCTTCCTGAAACTTTAAAAGGAAAGACTGAAAGCAAAGACTGAAGTAAAGCTGAAAGAAAAGTCTTTATTAGGAGAGCCAGGTTACCAGTATTTGCCCTATAAAAACAGTTATAAAAGACTTTGCTGGTTCTAATGAAAACCAAATGTTGGAAGTAGTAATTAAAATGTTTTCAGTGAAGTGCAGTTTTACGTCTGCAGTATACCCATGCCTGACAGGTTTTGATTAATAACATCAAGCCACAAAAGAGGCTTTCAATAACATGCTGTGATATTCAAGATATCCATCATTCACTGTGTGTCTGCTTCCCTATCTGCCCTCCTGGGCTTACAGACTAGTGAATTCCTAGCAGAAAAGGACCTTCCCTTGGAGAAAGCTGAGAATATTTTGTTGTCCTAAGCAGTGTCTGCTCAAGGCTTTCTGGTATCTTATTGAAATATTGGCCTGGAATAATACAGAGGAAAAGAACATGCATGCTTAGTTACTTTCCTCATATTTTCTGTCCTATGATCTCTCTCCTCTCTCTCCTGTTCTGAGCTTTCTAGTCCTTGTCTGTCTATTCAGGCTGTCTGTTCTGTATTTGCTTGTCCTCGAGAGAGCACCTCAGTTAGGTGCTCTCTTCTACTTGACAGGCTTCCTGCTATCTCTCAACCTGTTATGGGCTTCTCTCAACTCTAAGCAGTCCCTCATGTCTCTTAAGAAAGACACTGTAAATTTAATCATAGGGTAATTTGAATTGAAAAACATCCTTGGGGCCGCCTGGTTCCACCTCATAGCTCATAGCAGGGCTAACATCAAAGATAGATTGTATTGCTTGGGACTTTTTCTAGGCAAGTTTTAGATATCTCCAAGGATGGAAATTTCATAACCTCTCTGGGCAACCAGTTGCAGTGCTTCACAGCCCTCCAGAGTTTGTCTTGAAAACTACTTCTTGGTTTTGATTCCCTATAGCTTGGTCTTCATGCTTTTGGCTATGTCTACACTAACAAGCAAAGCAAGGTCAGGATTCCCACCTGTCCGTACTATTTAATTGCCTGGCGTGGTTTTGATTTGTGCCAACCAGCACTTTCCCAAGCATTACTTGGGAACCACATGTGATGTGAACCATGAGTGATGCTGGTAAGGACAAGAGACAGCTTGGATGTATCCACACAGTGCTGAATGAAGGAAAAAGGATATACAGGACTGTGTGGCTTACCTAGACCTCAGAGTCAAAGAGCACTCCCAGGCCTGTTTCATTTTGTGATACAACCGAGTTTGACATTTCCCACTCACAAATCTCCTTGGTTCTTTGTTTTCATTCTGCTTTGCTAATATATGCAGCTGTTGATGAATACTGATGAGAAAAGTTATGAAATAAAAACAGTACATTTCTTCTGACAAAACAGAAAATGTTCTGTGACCTCATGAAGAGGCTTGAGCTAGTACAAGGCTTACAAAGAAGGATAAATATGTATAAAGAGTTCTTTGCCAGCTCACATTCTACTCAGAGACATTACTTGTTCTTTATCCTTGTGTAATCTGATTAGAGCTTACCCCAAGTATATATGATCCCTTTTTACTGTTTCCATTCTGATTCCTTGTGTTAAGCATGGTATCACAATGTTCATGCACAAAACAAAATAGTACAACTCTACTCCTGTAAAAGTGGTGGTATTATACCTCCCATGGAAAGCTGTATCAGCAGGCAACCTCTATGCATTCTATGTATTGTAAGTTCACTAGTGAAACATATACAGATGCAAGACATCATAAAACTAGAATTTGTCTATCGAGGCGTGCCAATCTAGCATGAAAAGTTTTTATCTTGACTCTGACTGTCCAGATGGAATTGACCAAAGATGAAATATGGCAAGAAAAGCAGACACTCAAGATAGCCTAGTTTTAAGTATATTGTAACTGATGGTGGATCTCACCATCATATAACTGAATAGAACGAGAGTCACCACATCAGATACTGTTTCAGTAGGTAAGAAACATCCAAGTGGTGTATCCATGCACATGATATGAATATGGCTCATGAATAGTCATGGCAATAGTGCTAGTGAGATTTGTGGAGAAGTCATAAGGCAGAAACAGAGCCAAAAAGGGAAATATGTTGCTGCAGCTGCATGGGAGCTAGTATGTACGTGTGATTTTCACTTCACTTTGAGCAAGCCTTACTCTTGACTGCTGCAAAGGCGCCTACCAAGAGAAGTAATGCGATATTCAACTAGTAAAAGATTTAGATCTACTTTACTGTTTGAGTTACTTTACTTTGACAGCTCTGTGTATCTGTGCAGTGCAGCACAGTAGCTTACACTACACATTTACACCCATATTTGCCAGATGTTTCCCTACCACTCTTGGTCACATTGCTTTGAAACCCTAGATGCATGTGCAGAGAAAAGCACTGCAACTTTTTCACTGCTCATCCACAGCAAAAAGAAGAAATCACACTACAGTGCAAGATGCTGGTGCTGAAATTTCTATAAAATTTGCAACTAACTGAACTCAAAATCAGGTCTATGTAAGGTTGTGCTGCTGTTTTGATGTCCTGTGCAAAAGTAAGATTTTTTTTTTAATCTGGCCAACATTTTTGATCCTCAAGTTGAAGTAAAATTAAGAACATGAAAAAAAAAAGGAAAAAGAAAAGGATAACTTGAGCAGAAAAAAAAAAATGGATGGAGGAGTTTTCAAAAAAAAATCAGAAAATAGGGAAAGGACATAACATTCTGTTCCTTTCTCTTCAGAAGAGATCGTATGTAACATGGCATTTATTTAATTTTAAATTTGCTTTTATTGAATTTCTTAAGCCTCATTTTAAAGCCTAATATGCAGCACCCACAATACTTGGATCTCAAGTATGAATGCAGTCACATAAGAAAAGAAGTAACATTATCCCATTCAAGTTCTACAGCAGCAAAAGGGGCTTCATAAAAACAGTTTAGCTAGTTAGAGAAAGGCAGAAAACACAATTTTCTTCCACTGATAATTTTAAGTTCACGAGAAGCAAAATGCATCATCCATATAATGGATGTATTACTTACAAAATGTATCTGAAAGTGAGTGGATACAGTATATAAATTAGATGTTTATCATCCTTCTTTGAGTTTTAATCCATCATATCATTGTACACTCCCAAGGAAACCAAAATCTTACAAAAAGTGACATTATACAAACATCTTAAATAAAACATACTGATACTCCTTTCTTGACCTTCACATCTGAAAGACATCTGGAAATACAGCTATGTTGTGGCATAAGAACCAGAACAGAACAAAATTCACTCCTCTCGTTTGATTATGACAAATATAGTCCTCAAGTGAGTCATAAAGAGAATAAGGATGCGGGCCTCAGGCTGATCAGTGAACATAATGTCCTGACTGGCATGCTGGCATTGCCCTAATAGGAGCTATAGGTTACAAAAAAAGTTTGAAATTCCAATTTGTAAAAACAGACGGGTTGAACACATGCCAGTATTGGAGAATGACCAGTATGTGTAACATCTCCTTCCCCGACAAGGCAGCCGAGGGAGCCAAGCTCGGCTGCAGAAATCCCTGCGCAGCGCTCGGAGCACAGACGCGCTCAGGCTGCCTCTGGCCACGGCCGGTGCCCGAGGGCAGGTCCTGCAGGGTGCCTGGGCCGGCTTTGTCTGAAGCCAGCACTACGTGAGCATGTGCCTCATCTAAGAAAGCTAGATCTTAAAAGAGCTTAAAAGATCATTTCCATGTATCAATGCAACACCCGAAAGCCCAAATCTGGACTAGGACCTCGTGCTCTTATACATACAAGGCATAAAATGACGGACTCTGGTCCAGAAATCTGAGTATGATACTGGTGTGAGTTACACCTAACCTTTTTACCAATTAGTTATATGGTGCAGCAAAAGCATTAGCTACACAAGTAGCACCAGAAAACTGTGCAGTTTTTCTAGGTCAGCCAGACAGGTAGCAGCCCTGATCCTGAAATAATTATTATGGGGCTGCTGACATCCCGTTACACAAGCTCTGATTCAAAATGGGAGAAAACTGGTTACACAGATTCTGGATGAGAGCTGGTTTGTCCTAATACAGTTCAAAGCAGAGGGAAGTGGCCACGCAGTTGTCTGTGGAGGTATGTTTTACAAATGCTTCTAGTTTTTAATGTTTTATTCCTTTGGAGAGGTTAGGGTAACTTACAATTCCCTATAGCCTGGAAAAGTTGTGGGGAGGCAGGAACCTAGCTAGGTGTGAAAAATTAAGCTACCTTAAGTAAGCTAAAATTGATTAAGTAAAAAGAAGTTTAAAAAAAAAGCAATAAAACCCCAAATAAGACTGATTTCATACTGTCTGGTGTCTCCTACCTACTCGACAATGTGTGTAAAGCTCATGGCACACACCTGGCCATGACCACTTACTCTGCAAAACAGTAAATGACTTTGCATGTCGTAGGACAGTACTTCCATAGCGGGTCTGCAAGGTAATGGCTTGAGACTGTGTCTTGTGCAATCAGTGATACTCTTTCCAAAGACTTCAGTAGTTTAGGATCCCAGCACCAGAATGACACATCCTGCCGCACTGCACATTAGAGGTGAAACATGCCAAAGCCTGCGAGGCTCAACTGTGAGATGAGTTACAAGAACATCTTAAACTCATTTGAACTCACCTTCATGTGAAAAGAATGCCCCTGATTTCTACAAACATCCAGGATTTCCTAGAGCCTTAAATTAGGCAGATGCTGCACGCATGCTGTGTCACTCAGCCTAGGTGAGATTCTAGCACAAATGTGGAAAAGTACTGCCCATTCTTGTGAAGGATCTCATCTTGCAACAGGCTAAATCTGATTTTTTTCTCATATGGAGAGCATCTGAAAGCTAAACCATCTGCTGGGCCTATATTCAAGATTAAGCCTGGTAGCCAAGAGGCAAGATTAATTCTGAGATTTGTGGCACACAAATGTTAATATATTTTTTGTTATGTCAGCATCCTGTTTTTGAACAGTTCCCTTTTCAGCCCAAGTCCTCTTAGGGCTGATGAGACCGGTATGGTTTACTATACTGAAATGTTCTCCCTGCATGCATCAGTGCTGTTTTCCCTTTATACTGCATATCCAGAAAGAAACTTAAAAAAACGAGGCTAGGGGAGTGGATCATTGAGAGGACCTGCGCAAGAACATGAAAATCTGAGTTAGATTATTTTGAGGTGTAAACTGCTGCTTCTAATGCAGTTTGACTAGTAGATATATTCCTGGACTACTATACACCTCTCAAAAGCTTGAGCTTTTCACTTTTAGGAAAAATAGAAAAAACGTGCTGCATATTTTTGAGCTTGTTTGCTTGAGAAAAGGAAGTTATTTCAACCTCTTGTTGTATAGCCAACCCTCTGTTCTATGGCAAGCATTTTCTGAAATAATAAAGGCTCTCCAGCTCTTCAGAGGATTTTAGGTGCTTATTCTTGCATTTGAATGACAGTTTACATCATCTGAAAGCATTTATCGTGGCTTACAGGCCTTCTGGCACCCCGAGCGGCTGCAGGTGTGTGTGCGTGTGCACTTACGAGCACTTCATGTGGGTTCTAGAAAGGCCACCTTGTTTACCGGGGCTGTCCCTACCCAGGGATGTGCTATTTTCTTTTGTTCAAGCAGTCACCACAAGGACTTGTTAGACAAATGACCTTATACTGGTGATAACAGATTGCCTGAGGGAGTACTGACCACAAATACCAGCCCTGGTATTTGTTATTCCACCTCTTCGTGGAGCTTTCCGGAAGAAATGCTGCCGCTTCCAGCCACACAAGGAGTAGATTCGCACCGATGTGACTGAGTGTTGGAGCTGGGAGTGACTCACCTAGAGGCAGGCAATGACCTCGGCAAAGCCAGGGCTCCGATTTCTGCTCACCACAGTTTTCCTGTGTCACAAGGAAGGAATAGATGAGAGCAAGGGATTTAGAATGTGATTCACAGCAGGCGCCCAGCTGAGGTACTTGCTCCATTTTCCTCTCTGGTGGGGCTCGTATCCCTTCAATAAATGCTGGGGCGCCCTGGGAGATCAGCCAGGTACGTCGGCAGATGAAGTTAGAGAATTTAAGATCTCTCTTTCCCTACCTGGGGTGAGGTGAACTCCTGAAGCCTCCTTCCTGCTGGCTGATTTTTGTGGGTGAACTCCTGAGAAGTTACTCAACCTGATTGTGCATTGTGATCTTGTGCGGTTCAATTTTATATAAAAATAATCTAAATGTGTTTTTTTTTTTCTTTTTTTTTTCACTTAGAGCTACAGCAGCTTGCACATTAGTAAAATAGCATTGTAGTGATGTAGATCCCCTGGCAGGCACAGGGGCGGAAGAAGAAACCACTTCAGGCTGACTACTATGAGTAAGCAGTGATGGAGCATTTTGCGTGGGAGCACAATGCAATACATGTGTGTGCATGTATTTTCTTTTTCTTTTTTCTTTTCTCTTTTCCCTGAGGAAGTATATAAAATAAGGTACCCACGGGATCTACACAAAGGCTGGTTTCATATTCATAATTCTAAACATGGTATTCACTACAGGCTATTTTAAAATGTAGTGTAAATTAACTTTCCAGAGTACTTGCTAATGTACCGTTTACTTACAGCTAAACCCAAGCCCAGTCATGAAGACAGCTACCAAAGAGGTTTGCTGTGAAAACCAGCAGCCTTGGCTCTCAGAAGAACACAGGTCTTCCACATCTCTCAGCTTTGTAACACCACTTGTAGCAGTAACACCGCTTGTATACATATATATAAAGAAATGTCCTATTAAATAGAAAATGAAAATAAGGACTTATTGAAAAGACAGAACAATTCTATTAAGTAGGTTAACGCTATGATTCAGTTCTAAAGGGCAAATAATGTACTGATGTGCACTGTGGAAAGCACAGGAATATTCAACAGATGCTTCGGCCCTGTGTTTGGGAAGAAGCAGGATTACACATTTCCCATGCATTCACAACAGACTAGTTTCCAGTCCATTAGTAACTATGGAGGATGTTAAACAACATCAGAAATAAACATTTTAAAATCAGCAAGCTAGAAAACTAGCACCCAAAAGTCCCTTAAAGAGTTGGTTGAAGAAACATCTGGAATGCTAATGTTATTTTTTAATAAAACTTGGAACACCAAGACAATTCTATACGACTAGAAATGTGTTAACATTGAGCTAATATTAGAAAGGATGTACAGGATAACCGCAGTAATTCTAGTGCTGTGGATATAATATCAAGATAGAAAATTAGGATAACTCATGGAATTTAACTAAAAAAAAAAAGGAATGGATGAGAATGGAATTTGTGTTCATCAGCACAGTATCATATTTGTTAAAAATAGAGATTTTAAACCAAGCTGTTGCATTTTCTACCCAATTTCAAGTTTGCTTGATAAAGATAACTACACAGGTAGTAAAGACAACTACATGAGTAAAGACAATGACAATATATTCATAGGATGTTCAGATATTTCCTGGTATTCTGCTGAGCATTGCCAGTGCAATGAACATTAAAGCAATTTATGAATTTATTTAACAAGAACTTTAAAAAGTAATTGTCAAAGCTCAACCATTTTCCCTGTGGACTCTTGGTATTATGCCTCCTGCTATTCAGCATTTTTACAAACAATCTGGGACTAAATTTGAAACCACTGGTGCTAAAACTAGCAGGCAAAGCATTGGTTGCTACAATGATGCAGACAAACTAGGTTAAGGAATAAACTAAACCCACCCAAGAAAGATACATTTCACTACAGCTAAATAGGGGATATACATGGAAGAATAAGAAACCAAGACAACATTTTCTAACTGTGGAACCATTACAGCAAAGCAAGTTTTATCTGGAGAAGGTTAGTTATCTGCTCTAATAAAAAGATATTACATCTCCACGTACATCTTATCTTGTTTGTATCCTTAAATAAGTCAGAACTGCAAAACTAAAATGCCTATTAAAGCGGCAACACCTAAGAGGCTGTGCTGGAGCCTAACATGAAAACCTATTGCCATACATCCATTCCTGTGCATGGATATATGTTTATTTGGAGTAGGGAGCAGGCCCCGAGGGATGATGACAGCTCTGTGAATTGTGTGGGTGTTGCCAGTACTATGACACTATGCACAGTCCTGCTGGAGAATTCATTGCACGTGGTCGCTCACCCTCAGTGTAGGCTCCAGCATGTGCTAATCCTCCACTCTGCTTTCATAGTTAATGGAAACAGGTCCATTTAAGGTTGGCACATTGTTTTTCATCATAAAAGAGATCCTAAAATAGCTCAGAGGTGGGTATATTGCATCATAGGTGCTACTGGTTGGATTAAATGAATCTAATTTGTGGTGTCCGCTACTTTAAACAAATATTGAGAAACTGGAGATCATGCAAAAAAAAAAAACATTTATTCCAGGCTGCCTAAAGAGAATCGGTATTTGTTTGCATTATCAGAAAGAAGACTGAAAAATGACTTGCTTAGGACAATTAAGAGACAGGATGATAAAAACATAAATTGGTGGTAGTTGACCTTGGAGTAAACTACCAAGAGGAAATGGGGAAATATCTTATTACCTTAAAAACAATCAGATATTTTCTTAGAAAACATGCTTTAGCCCAAGACAAGATAGAACACACAGTGAGGGAGCGAAATGTGATTATCTGTGACATACTGATTAGTCTGGATGATCTAAAGATCCTGCATGATCTTGACCTTGATGAGACAATGAGTTGCTCAGTTTAACTGAAGGGCGAGTAAGACTCTCATGGAGAAATGCTCTCCGTATAAGAATGGAGGCACGATTTTTGGCAAAAGAGAAGTTACTTAAGCTGCAAACTAGTGACTTTTAACACGCAATTCAGAGATTATTACATTTTAGTTAATATCAATTGCTGTTTTTTTTTTTTCTGTGGATTTTAAATTCCACAGGTTTTTGTGGGTCTGTTCGGTGCTAAAGTTATGATAAATAGGGTTTTAATATGGGATAGGGGACTTACAGAATATAAAAAAAGGATTATACAAGCCTTGTAGAATGCAAGAAGACAAGTAAGACAAGTGTTGACAGCACCATATTTGGTCTGTCTCAACTAACTATGGCTAGTAACCCCCTACATGTATTCTGGAAGTGTTCGGTCATACATAGGCAATCTTGTGCTGTTAATAACATCCAAAATATCACCAAGGCACAGCATTGTCAAGGGCACCTAGAGGTCCTATTTCAGGCTTGCCTTACAACACTGGCAAGTGTGTGCATGTCCGTGCAGACCTCACATTGGGCTCAGTCTGCTCCTGACTGTTCCCCACCCTTAAAAAGGGGCAGTTTAACTGAGTTGGTTCCTTTACTGGAAGATGAATCATTGAAGGATGAGATCTTCCTCATAAACTGCACAAAGCTGTATTCGTGTCCACAGTGCTCAATGGAGTAGTAAGAAAAGTAAAGCAGTAAGATAAAAAGAGCAGAAAAGGTTTGCAGCAGTAGGTTTGGTTGTGTTAACTTTGTCGCTTATACATCCAGCATCCCGTGAAGTATGAAGGAGGTTAGAAACTGCACAAAGAAAGTAGCTGCAACACATAGTGAGCCATTCCTCGGTACAGCTTCCTAGGAACTTGGGTAGAACGCTGCTGACAGGAACCAAGGTTTCAGCACAAGGTCAGAAAGAAACTTGCCTGAATGTGGCAAATACAGATTCACACTTAACTGATTGCTGCTCCTAATTCACAAGTATTTCAGAATTCACAGTGCAAATTATAAAATGTTAAAAACTCCACTAATTGGAACAACAGCAGTAACAATTACTGGTTCATAGTCTATGCAGACAGATACGATAGACAGATACATTTTAAATGGTGGAAATTAAGGCAACCAAAGAATATTATTATTTCAGGAGGACAAACACAGGTTTTTGACTTCTGAGTTAACCAATCACTTTCTAAAACAACCAGTTCCTCTCTAAAACCTGAAGCTGAATATAAATGAAATAGCTAATAAGAAAATAGGAAACAAGTCTCTTGATGCAAGTTTAACTGTCCCATAGCTTTTTCTCCAGAGCTGAATCTGGTGTTTGACTCCTGTGGAGCAAACCTCAACCATTGTTTTCCTGGCCTGAGTAAGCCAGTCTCTTTGCTTAACTCTGCTCCCCTAAAGCTCGTGTTAGGCCTCCTCTGTAGCTATTCCATTTAGAGGTTTTCCTTCATGTAGATGATGAGCGCTTTGCATTGCAGCCCCTAAGGCTGCTCAACAGAGAGCTAATCATGAACAAAACAGAAGTCACCAGCCAGGGTGGATGCTGNCTCGTGTTAGGCCTCCTCTGTAGCTATTCCATTTAGAGGTTTTCCTTCATGTAGATGATGAGCGCTGCACCTTGCATTGCAAACCCTAAGGCTGCTCAGCAGAGGTCACCAGCCAAGATGGATGCTGGACACTGTAAATACATTGAGAGAGAAAAGCTCTTCCTCAAAGAGCTGGCAATCAAAATAGATAAAATGGACAAAAGAGATGGATAAAAGATGTGATGTGATCTGGAAGATTGTGCACTGGTAGAAGTAAGAAGCTGATGGCTGATACTCAAAAATACTATTGTAGAAAGTAATAACACTTTATAGTAAAACTTTCAGAAATTCTGAAGGTGATTAGGCATGTAAATCTTGCTAATCACACAAAGCGCTGGGCTCCTCACCTGCCAATTGCCCAGAGCTTCAAGCTAGCAGCAACCCAGGAGGTGACACTACGAGAAGGTGAGATCCTCACAGTTTCTGCAGCTTCCACTAGTTGCCTTGTCCTACTGGTTTGGGGACAACAGAACAGGACAGTCTCTCGTTATGGCATAGAGGTAAACATAACACCAACTGAACTGATTCTTTAAATGGGAGCTCCTCTCTGTCAGGTCAGGCTTATGTTGGGATTTTGCAAACAGGTCAGAAAGAGCACAGTTTCGGACATTTCCCAGGCACCAATATGACCTGTTTACAGAGAGTTATCCTCCAGCCAGCATCTATCAACTCCAGTAATGTTAATTTTAACAATCTTTGTAAAAAGAATATCACCATTGCTCTCAGTCAGGGATCAGGTTCCTGAAATTTGAAGAGTTTTTTTCTGTGATAGGTTATTTCTAAACTTATATTTAGCTGAAAATATACCTAAATAAGCTAAAATAATTTGAAAGAGAACAAGGAAAAGAAAATCCATCTGATTAATACAGTGGTAGCAATATTAAAAACAATTAGCCACATTTACAACATATTTACAGCAAATTTACAACATATTTACAGCAAATATTTCTGCAGGTTCCATCCAAGTTTCACGCTTGTCCGGCTAGTGAAAATGCTGTAATCTCCCATCCAAACATGCCCCCTAACCCATACTAATTCCTACATTTTTTTCATTCCTCTACTGTAATGTTAATTTGCTTACTAAAGTGTGGGTACCTAACTTGAGGTCCAGCTGCTACTGTGTGTGTGCCAATCCATAGGACTACGCATATTTTTGAAACACTGAGGCTGCTGTCTCCCTGTAGAAAGCAAAAGTGTTACTCTAATAATGAGTGGCCAGCTGGCTGACCAGTTTTTGCATATGTACAATCCAAGTCTATTGTTCCCCAGTTTGCTGTGTTCTGAAAGCCTTACCACCGATTAGGGCCCCAAAAGAAAAGTTACCATCCCTTAATCAACTCGACCAGAATTCCCAGGACCCCTAAAGATCTGCATTCTTATCAGATCTTAAAAGAAACCAGTAGGAAAAGTTGTCTGACCTAATGGGATTTATTAGATTTACTATTTTCTGCAGGATTTGAATAGGTGTCTATAGGGCAAGATAAACTTTGAAAAACACACTGAGTACGTTACAACTGTAGACAAGCACATGAAGAAAAATAGATGTGATGGACTATGCTATGAAATACCTTTAGTTTTAAGCTGAGTTTTAATGTCTTAAAAAGACATTTATGTTGTGGCATGTTTCCTGGACTGAACATGTATATTATATAACAGTCACTAAACTGCTCCTTCCTCCCTTCACGGAGTCTTTTCAGTTTAGCTCCATCGTCATCCATCTAAACGTGAAAAGCCACTCCTGATATATTTCCCTCAATGTTTTCTCTATCTGCAGATGTGAATAAAAGAAACAAAAAATATAAAAAGAACTCAATGATATTTTGTCAAGCATGAAATGGTGTTTTAACAAAACAGGGGGACTTGCTGAAGTAATGCTTCAGTAAGGAAGGAAATACCATTGACTTTATTACAGCTGCCTAATGTTTTCCACGAACTGCAGAAAATAATTCATTGTATCTTAGTGACCTACAATAACAGCTGACTGCTTGCACTTGATGGAAATGTGATTTGTGCCTACTAAGAATTAACTTCTCTGTACTATTTAACTATTTAACTTCTCTATACTCTTCTCTCTAGTGACACATTAGTTTCCTTTGCCTTTTGTTTTGAACTGAGCTCCAGTAAGCACAAACACTGATGACTATGCAATGTTCTTTCAGGAATAAGAAAAACTACAGGCAGACTGCATGTTTCTGTGTGCTGTACTGCTCATGTTGGGCTTTGGAAGGACTGTACTTGTATTAAACAGTTACCTCAGAGGATCAGCAGCATAATAAATACAAAGGAACATTTCTAAGGGTTGCACATGTACACATACAGGCACATACATGCAGCATGCAATCTACAACATGCACATGCTCAGCAGCAAGTTTTGGAGTGAGAGTGTTAGAGAAGGAAGCAGTGATGGTTCACATGTGGATTTGATGAAGTGATGACATAAAGGGAAACGCAAAAATATGTCTAGGTAACAGAGAAAAAGGAGTGGGGGCAGGGAATGAAGAATAGGAACAAAATCTTTGTCTATTGGGATCTGTGGCAAAATTTGTTGCCACTGTTGTCAGGCCTCTGAGAGACAGGAGATGGATGCAAGCTGTCCTGATGCAACTAACTTTGCCAGAAGTCCAGCAGACTTTGTATTAGCCATATAATATCATGCCTTCATTATATATACTATAGAGAATGTTTTGCTTTTGCTCACCAGGAGCATCAAGATATTGTACACACATATCTGTACGTACATACATCTATCCACATACTGTAAAACGGTATATGTAGATACACCATATAGAGAGTATCTATGAACATAAACATCTATACTGTGTGTATATACAACAGCTAATGGATAGCAATGCTGCATAGTAGGGAAGGAGAATTTGGCTCGGATTGTGTGCAAATTTTGCCTTAATAGAGGGTGACCTGGAACCCTTCATATCCACTCAGAATAAACAAGAAGGAACATGCCATGCTTAATTTTGCCAGCAGAGAACGCTCCCATAATTTGTATGGGAAATAAATGTGGACCTATTTTGATTTTAGTTGTATATAGTATCTAACTCAGTTTCTTCACATTTGAAAAGCAGCAATTTGTATTTGAAAAGTGCTATTTTCTAATCTTACTAGTTCAAATTAGGATAACTGGTGTGAATCCAAGATACGTCCAACAAAGAGATACACAAGGTAAAACTAGTGCAAAAAGACAGCCTGACCTCATCATGCCTGACCAGGATTTTGTTTTATTCTTTCAAATGTTTGAATGGACGGACTATTACATGTTACTGAAATGAAAGGGAATTTTAAGTAAGGAAGTGTCAAGGCATTACCTAAACTAGATTAGCTAGTTTAAACTCGTTGAGGCAGCATTGTTAAAATTGCAACGGAAGTTTGGACCTCCCCTTCAAGTAATAGTCAGAAACAGCACAGTGAACACTGCAGTGGCTCATATCAGTGAAGCAGCTAATTTCTAATTCACTCATGACATGAAGTCAAGGTACCACTCATAGAAACATGAAAATCATTTCCTGATAGATTTCTCTTTTAAATATTGGCCAGGCCTGCTAAAGGAGATGAGCTCCTTTAGTATCAGAGACCAAGAAAACACACCTGTGATTAAACCCAGTCTTTCTCAGTTTTTCTCACTAACATCTTTACTTCTTGACTTCATTTCCCACGTTTTGCCTAAAATAATAAACCCCAATAGACAGGGAAGATTGCCCCACAATGGCGTTAATGGTTATGAAGATTGGTGTTGGAGAAAAAGACTGTGTTCAATGTCTGTATGGGGAGAAGAGTTCCACTTTAAACTTCTAATAGAAAGTCTGGCAACTACCAAGAAAGTACACAATAAAAATAAATGCATGCAGTACCCGAATCCAAATGACATTCTTGGAAATTGGAGACCCAACATTTGCAAGCACTAATTTCTCATTTTTCTCAGGGATTAATGCAAGCAAGAAAGCAGGTGTCTCAGCAAACAAGGGAAGGACAGTGCTTTGCAAGTCAAGCTGAAAGTAGTCTCAAAGAATGTTTGAAAACCCTAGGTGAGAAAGAGTATATCAAAAAGAAAATTTATGTCATGAAAATTTAGTCTTATGTCACTGGGAGGGATTCACCAAACCTCCTTAGGCTTTTTAAGTGCTGTACTGTGCTGCTTATTTATGTTATCATAGCTTCCCATTAAAGGAAAATGACTGGGTAATCACAGGGTATGGCATATGAAGTGACTTTATGTCCAAAGAATATCTTCTTATCAGGCATATTTTTGTCGCATGAAAAGAAGTTTCATACAGATGTACATTTTCCTTTTCAGGTACTTAAATAAGCGAAAAGAAAGCACAGAATGTAAAGCTCACTATACAGGTTCAGACGGATGGCCAGTTCACACTTGACAACAGGGCGACCCAAACTCTGCAGAGGGGGCAGAGCTACAGCAGCCCCTCCAGGTGAACGGATCCTGGGGCTGCCTGCGTGCAGCTTGTGAACTAACGCTGGGTGTTGAACTAGAAGGGGATAAGTCTTAGAGACTTTGTCTTGTTTAACCTCACAAAAACATCTGTGTGATGCTGATGATCTCAGCTATTTTATAAAACATGCTATTGTTTCTGTCTCAGCAGATACTCTAACAGTGTGCTTTATCCATTCATTGCATAGAAAAGATCTTTCAAATATAAGCATTTTTTATTACTAAATTCCCAGGATCTTCTCTTTGGGATATAAAAAAGAGATATATAGATCCCAAATGGTTCTATGCCATCGTCAGAATCATCAGAATCTAAGGATAGTAAGAAAGTGAGATTTGCTCTATCATTTCTGAGCATGTGTGACCTCAGCATTCAGGTTATTAAGTTATTAACCTTTTTTATGGGTCACAATAATATTTACAGGATTATTCTCAATCCTTTCTTAGAATGACAATTTCTGGTTTGCATTCTGATGAGTGTTAAAATGCAGCAGATTTTTTTTCTGGGCTTATAATAATACATAGGTTTCACAGTTAATTTATAACACATCAATAGGCATGAGTAGTTTGATTTTCTTGGCTGAAAGACCTGTCATTTATTTCCATGTTAAGAATTAGGGAAAGAAGCTCTCACTTCAAGTAAGGTTTCAGAGGATCCTAATCAAATATTGCCATATTATATAATATTAATATAATTTTATATATTTTTTTTATTCCATAATTATGCCTTGCTGAAAAGCTTTACAGCAACATCTGTAAAGCAGGAGAGCTCAAATAATATAATACTAGGAGACAATGAATTTAAATTTCTATTAGGAAATTAATTTCCATTAGAAAACTAATCGGAGGACATAGACAGAGACAGTTAATAGACAGAGAAAGTTAATTCAATTTCTCAAGCCATTTTTATATTTCCCGTTTTGATCCTACTGATTCTGAATGAAAGCCAACAGTGTTAAAGGAAAGTGAATGCAGCTGTAATCAAGTCAGCTCATGGGCTGGGCAACCTCACAGCCATCTGCATCTCAGGACATACAAGAGTCCTGCTCAGTATTACTTAAAATATAGCACAAAATCATACTTTTTTTTCCCTAATGGTTGCCTTTCAGATGAGCATGTACTTGTATATCTTGTGCATTTCTGTCATTCCTCTGTGGGTATAGAATGTCCCAAATGGTATGCTTTGCACATGTTCTCCTTAAATGTCAGTGTAATTGTTCTTAAATATAATTCAGAAGAGAAGATGAACTGTGTTATGTATCAGGTTACAGTCATTCTTAAATACAACTTGAGAAGGGAGAGATTATCCTTCAATGAACTTACCCTTACAGGCACCAGACAAAGCACAAACCTGGTGAGTATTTTGCTATCTGATACAACATTCCCATTTTCTTACTGCAGCTGCTTAACAGAGCCTAGATAGTTTCGCTGGCAGATTGAGATGCATGTAACTGCAGCTATGTCAATTAGTGTACCATGGGTGTGTAGCAAAATACACCTCCAGTGTTCTGCTTGGTATGTCTTTAGTGAGGTGCCAGCTTCCCAGGCAAAGGCAAAAGTCTAGAGGGTACTGGAGCACACAAACCACAGTGGAATGCTACAGTAACAGATTAATACTGGAAGCTCTATAAAATATAAAACATTAATAAATATACTACAAAACTACCCAGTAAATAACATATGGTAATGAACAGTACATTTGCAAGCTAAACTAACTGTCCATCCATGGAAAAATATGCTTATTTTCTCTCTTACTTCTTAAATATAGCTAGACACTGGAGCAGTTTGCTAGTCAGGTGGATTTTTTTTTTTTTTTTTCTGTTTGTGAAATAGTAGAAATGCATCCTTGCCTGGATCACCGAGCTAGCTGCCGAGAGCGCGATGCAAGTCCTTATAAGTGACACAGCTGGTGCTCAGCCGATACTGTACTTATCAGGAGCCTTAGTTAAAAGGAATTCGGAATAGACAGTAGGGAAACCGGAGGCTCTCACGGGTTTGCCAACATGGCCAACACCAAGAAAT
The DNA here is from genome assembly GCA_013389825.1 of Crypturellus undulatus. NCBI lineage: Eukaryota > Metazoa > Chordata > Aves > Tinamiformes > Tinamidae > Crypturellus > Crypturellus undulatus. Next base: position 265,263 of record VWPW01004536.1, on the reverse strand, counting down.
ACTTTTTGGTGATATCTCTGGCATTAACGACATTCTCCCATTTCAGCCCTCCTTTCAATTCCTCCATTCAAATCTATCTGTTCTCCACAGAAATTAATACAGGCAATTAGGAAATCTCTTCCACAAGCTAAAAGGACTCAGCGTATGTATCCTGCTAGAAGCTGGTGCAGGCAAACAGTTCCTGACCGGTGAGCCAGCTCACCTATAAACTGATTTTGCTTCAGTTTCACGGCTGCAACAGCAGCAAGCGCTGGGGCCAGATGAGCGCAGAGAAGAGACTTTAGCTGCTAAGGGCTGGCCAGGAAGCCAAGCCACAGGCAGAGACACTGGTACATGAAATACATTCCAGTGGTTGGCATCTGGGCCCTGCAGCTGCCAAGCACACCCAGTGTGTGGCCATGGGTGTTGGCTTCAATACTAGAACATTTTGAGGAGAAGGCCAAAAACCAGCAACCAGAGAAGACAGTGCCAAGTTACTACAGAAATTATATTCATGTGTCAATTTGCTTGCTATTTCAAAAGACAAAATTTTATCTAGGAAGTATTGTTTTGAATATACCCACATGACAGCTAGCAGAAATATGCTGATATTTGGTAGTGGGGGAAAGGGGTAAAATACTTATATAAGAAGTGAAACGATGCTCCTTAGGGTAGTGGTTAACAAAACAAAACGATACCCATTTTACTATTCCTTAATTAACTCACAAGTTTCCTTAGAGACCACAGCTCTGTTGGGGGACACAAGTCTGGTGTATTTCTTTCCAAGAGACAGTGTAGGGAGAGTTATATAAAACAAAGATAGAGGTAAAATGAAAAATATGCAACAAGGCTGAGCAAGTTTCAGCTCCAAAGAAAGACAGGCATGGTACTCTGTTAATATATGAGCAAGTTGGAGAGTCAAGTAAAAACAGAAAGGTTGTATTAAACCTCCAGAATATAGCTGAACACATGGCTTAGGGTTTTAGTACATTCAAATTACTGTTTATCACATAGTTACAAACTGTACCAGACTGCATATCCATGAGTTTTCATTTGAGACTATGTCACAACAGGTGACTATAGTTAGTAATGGGTTAAGAGTATCTGGGGTCAAACTCTGTGCCGAGTCCTTGCACATCTCATGGGACTATGACAGAGATGAATTCGGCAAAGAAACCTCTGAGCGACGTTTAAAAAATAAAACCTCTTAGTACTGAAAAGAGTTGAGCTGTGCTAGCAAACTGCGTCATATAGGCTAATTTACCAATCAGATCCCACGTTAATTAGCCAAAGGAATGAGAGTTCCAAGCGCAGCCCTCGCGTCCCGTGAGCAGGGCTCGAGCGCGTTACTCCAGCAGGACCCTGCGGGCTCCGCTCCCCAAGCCAGAAGCGATGGGGCGGGCAGCGCTCCCTGAGGGGAGACACATCCTCGCCCAGCACCTCCCACAGACTTCCCATCAAATCTCCTCACTCTGCAAATCCAGCGAGGAACCTGAACACCAGTCAGTGGCTTTATCTGGCTCAGTCATCACTCGCAATCATGATTTTGTTACTGAAACGTCAGCACCAGTTCTACTGAGGATTTCCAGGCCAAACTGGAATCCAGCTCTCCGGCCCTTAATTATCTTAACTCTACACTGCTAAAAAATCCCCTAGAAAACTATCAAAGGCACTGAATTAAGCAGCTATAACTTCACAAGTACACAGCCAGCACTAATGGAGAAAGAAAACATGGTAACTTGAAAGAAAAAAAAATCTAAGTTTGTTTTCTATATAAACTTGAATAAATAAAAACAAAGCAAGAAACCCCAAATCACACCAGAAATCTGTCAACACTCTGCTCTCACCATTTTCTTCTGAGAAATGGACTTTTAAAAGTCCATTGCATTGCTACTATAAATTGGTGGTGAACTCTTCAGCAGGCAAGATGTAATAACCAGACCAGTCGGCAGGAATGCCTCCCTGCCCATTAGACGTTGCAGAATGAGAAGCAACTACCTTAAATCCACTTTAACTCAATAATTATCTTGCCTCTGAACATGGCTGTTGTATACGGATTAAGTGTTTGATTTTAATCTCTTAATCATTAAAGAGCATTTACTCATCAAATTATCATGTTGATGTCAATATCAGAAATACTGTGCATCTCACAGAAAAGCCTGTGAATTCAAATGGTAATGAGGGCTTTTTGTTTCTGTTTCTGTGTTACTGGAATAGATTGTGTTTTCCTGGGGTTTCTTAACAGTAAGACGTCCATGAAAGGGGGTAAGGTGTAAAGTTGACGCAAGACCATCTCCAGGTCTTGGATGGCTCTGGAATGGGAAATTCACACATTAGAGTGCTTTTTAGCACACTAGAGGACACAAGTTCTTTACATTTTAGCTCATTAGCAAGAGACTTCATTTCTCTATGCTTTTACACTCATTTTATGTTTCTTCCTTCTTGTCCTTTCTTGATGACTGCATCTTGAACAAATTTCATCATATGGATTAGTAGGTTTTGCTTTTCTGTGGAAACTCTATTTGTGATACTTGGTACAAACAGCGCAACTAGGTTGGACTTAAAACTTCATTTTATTCCTTCTTTTAATGTGACTTATTCCTGCTTTATCCTTGCCATCTAATTGTCCTGTTCAATGAAAAGCTGATATACCAAAATGTAGCTTCTGACTGATCCATGTGGCTATGTTAACCATAATTACCTTGAAATTTCAATTTCTATGATTTTTTAATCATTTTAATCATTTTTTTAATCATCAGAAATTCTGAAGTGAGCCAACATTCAAACGCAAAGGCTGAAATCTTCACTGCTGGTGCCTACAGAAATTTTACTGTGGATCTCAACTGTGGCTTTTTTTGTATTTCTCTGCTGAGTAGAGAAACGAGGTGCAGAAATGAAGCAGTTCATGAGGTGGTAATTCACACAGCATCGCAGTCATAGTACTGAGCATTTACTCATAAACCGAATGCATCCTGACTTTTTGAATTTATACAGTCAGCTTGTTCTTTCTCGTTTCCCTACACAGCAAGACTCAAATACAGGAGGCTTCTTCGAGGAAGGCAGTAAGCTAGCTAGAGGACAGGTCTTTCTTCCCTTCTTTCTCGCTCCTCAGCTTTATGACTACTACGGTTAATTCACAGGTCTCTGTGCCCCTCGCACCTTGCTGCCCCAGCGGTGGCCACCCCAGCCCTCTCCTACCGCAGCTGCGCTGACGCTGGTGCGGCGGTTCGGGTCGTCTCTCTTGCGGCACAGCTCTCAAAACACGGGGCCCTGAAGGCATGGGTGCTGCCCCAGCTCCTCGCAGGGAGCTCGGTCATGGAGCAGGAGGGAGCATGCTGCTCGTGCTGAGCTTATAAAAGGAACAAGCAGATGCCGAAGAGGAAGCTGGAAGGCACCTCGTGACAGGCTACATGAACTGAAGGTTTGTGGTGCAAACAGGCAAAGAGAGAAGAGGAGAAGGCAAGCTCTCGGCAGCAAGGTGTCCCTACACGGGAGCAGCAGGCATCTGCGGCTCTGGCCGCAGGGCGGGCGCTGCTTGTGGCTCCCCAAGCGAGGAACCCCGCGCGTGAACCCCAGCGCCGCCGCCTTGCTGTCCATGTCGGCGACAAGGCCTTGGCGGCAGGTGCCGAGGACGGCGACACGGCCATTCGCCGCCGCGCCGGCTCGGCCAGGGCGCGCGGCCGCGGCTCGCTCCGCGGGGCAACAGCGCCGC
>VWPW01004536.1:204388-261385 GCA_013389825.1 Crypturellus undulatus | reverse complement strand
CGCTCCGCGGGGCAACAGCGCCGCCTGCCGCCCGCCCTCGTGCGGCGCACCCGGGCGCCCGCCCGGCTGCCATTTTGTGAGCGGGCCGGGCCGGGCCGGGCCATCTCTCTGTCGCGCTCTCCTTTACGGCGGGCCCCAGGCTGCGCTTTAAGAGCTGAATATACGAAGGGTTTTTTGCACTCACGCAAAGCGTCAGCTCACACTCACGACATTGTGTTGACTACCAAGGGCCCGGGGGCCTGGGCCTCTTCTGCGCGTCAAAATATGGAGAAATCTTAGAGAGATATGTAGAAAGTAGTGGTATTTTCTCTCTCTTTCTCTCTTTATTTCTCTCTCTCTCCTTCTCTCTCTTTCTTTTTCTCCCCCCTTCTCTGTCCCTTCCTTCCTTCCTTTTCTTCCTCCTTTCCTTCCTCTCTCCCTCCCTCCTTTCCTTCCTCCTTCCCTCCCTTCCTTCCTCCCCTCTATTTGTCCATTCTTTCCTCATGGGTCCCATAGCCATTGCTCCATGTGTTACCCTTGTTCCAGTTTGAAACTCCTTCTCTGTAGTCTTAAAAGTCGGTCCTGTCCCATCCCATCCCATCCCATCCCATCCCATCCCATCCCATCCCATCCCATCCCATCCCATCCCATCCCATCCTCTTCACTTCCCATCTTCCCACTTTCCCATTCTTTGTGTGCTTTTGTGTGCCATCTCTCCCTTTGAGCTATTTGGCTCCCCAGATATGTCTTATTTTGCTTTGTATTTCTCAGTTCTTGTCCCCCTTTACCTGTGTAGCCCCTATCATTTCCCTTATTCTAAATCCCAGCAGCCACGCTCCAGCCTGTTTCCCTCAAGCGCTCCTTATTAGAAATTTTACTGCTTGTCAGTAGTTGTGAAGTCCCCTCATATGCTGCCCTTCTTTCTCTAAATTTAGACAGAGAAGGAGCCCCAATGCCTCTAACTTCTGCCCCCTAGACTGTTCATGCCCTGCACTTCTCCAGGAGCAGAAAAAAAGCCAAATTGAGCTTCTTGGTCCTTCCCACTTTCCTCNTGTAGCCCCTATCATTTCCCTTATTCTAAATCCCAGCAGCCACGCTCCAGCCTGTTTCCCTCAAGCTCTCCTTATTAGAAGTTTTACTCCTTGTCACTGGTTGTGAAGTCCCCTCGTGTTCTGTCCTTCTTTCTCTAAATTTAGACAGGGAAGGAGCCCCAATGCCTGCCCCCTAGACTGTGGAGGCCCTGCACTTCTCCAGGAGCAGAATCCAGATTGCCTACTGCTACATAAGAGTTCGGACTCCACAGATACTCCTTGGGTACAGCACGGATCCTGGCAGTTCTCTGCAGGAGCTACCATGATCCAGCCCCAACCCCCACCCCCCTAAAAAAAAAAAAAAAAAAAAAAAAAAAAAATTTGACTTTTTTGGTTTTTCCCCCTTTCCCCCCCTTTTTTTCCCCCCCCCCCTTTTGTTTCCCCNAAAAAAAAAAAAAAAAAAAAAAAAAAAAACAGATTGAGCTTCTTGGTCTGTCCCACTTTCCTCCCACTTTCTTACCGACCTCACTTTGGATCGCTCACTTTGGATCGAGCTTTTTCCCTCAGGTTTCCAGCCTCAGCACAGTGGTAAGCTCTCAGTTTAGATCTGTGTGTTTGCAGCCCCGACCTGAAACTTCAGGGAGTGCCTAAACTCTGCTGTTAAAATCCAAATTTGTATATGCCCATATGTAAATGGCAGCGTTTTCAGGTCTTGCAACTTAGTGAAAAGAGACTAATGTAGACATATTTCCTACCGGAGTAAAACCCCGCTCTAAAGAATGCCTGAGTAGGCTAGAAAAAGTTAGTACTACAATATGACATATTTTGCCCTGATCTCGCTCTTGGAAGGTTCTGAACCCTTTGCTTTTAATTAACACAAAATAATTCTGAGGCAAATATCTGACCTGGGAGTTTAATTTTCAATGTGCAAAGATTTACAGAGTTATAAAGAAAGAAGACAATGGTATTACAAAATAATGTAAGAGGAATTAATAGGTAAAAATGATTTTGCCAGCTCTTGTATGTGCAATATATCATCAAAGACGCTTCATGTTTGCATAATTAAAGATATTATCAAATATTTGTATTTATTAATCATTACTACTGATAAAAATGCACTTTTATAACAAACATTCTTATAAAAACAATAAAATTTATTTTTCTGTAAATTCGCACAGACTTTTACTGAAGTGCCTAGCATATAATGCACTCTGCAAAATCCCAAGGTTTATTACTAAATATCCATACTATACAGCTAGTCTGAATTTGAGCACAAAAATCCTTTGCATCTGACTGAAATAAAGTCTGAGGCTTTCATTTGCCTTGAAGACATGACAAATTTCTTGCTGTAAAACTTTATTTGGAAAGATAAATATTTTAGTGATTGTTAAATTGCACAGTATTATCCTAAGAACTAAATACAACAAATAATCAATGACTATGAAATTTTCATGTAGTATGCTATATGTAATAAAAGTATCGTATTAAAAACAAAGTGGATACAGGATAACATGAATTACAGAGTCAGTGAGAGACACTCGCCATTGCAAATAGTCACCAACAGAATTACAGTTTTTCTGAAGAGTAATTACTTTTTTGCATTAATTGTGTCTTAACACAGCAGGCATACCCATGAGGAAAATAATGTGTGAATCAATGACCATTTAAAACTTTTTAATTGCATGTGTTTGCAAGGATTAAATTTGACAAGAATCTATTGCTGAAACTAACTCACAGAATTTATAATAAAAAGAAAGACCCAATTTTACCTAAAGCAGTAGCCGATCCGCCCCCTGCCCCAAAAAAGAGAAATAATAATAGAGAAATAACATAAAAGGAGAAATAATATAAAACAATCTATTAGCTTCAAGCTGGTATGTGTATTCTTAACACAGAGCAGAAAGTAGCTGTATCTTTACCACTCACATTTTTGGAAATGCCCTGAAAAGGGAAAAACCGCACTGTCCTCCCACAAGATGTACAGCCTGGCTTTTAATTTAGGTCCATACATAGATGGATTACCTTACTCAACTATGTACAATGACAGCAGAAGACAAAATGCTGCTTTGCAGATGAATGGCATTTTCATTCTTCTTATTCCAAGGTGACACCAGGGACAACAAAGCATAAGACCATGTTAAATGATACATGTTTTCTAATACACATTACTTGCTTATATATCATTTGCACAGAAACATGAGAAACATAGCAAAAATGCTAGCAAGATAGCATAGTTCTTAACAGAGATGGCATTTCATTTTGTTATTACAATTTCAAAGTATTCTTTAGGATTTCTTTTTCTTTTCTCAATGGTTTCTTATGTATACATCAACCCAAGAAGAACTTTGAGCAGTACTGACAAGTTTATCAAACTACCTGCACCAGTATTTTAGTCAGACAGATTGTCCAAACAGCGATTACGATGGTGGGGAGACAATGAAATATAATGGGCAGGCAGAAGCTGTCACTTGGGAGTTATTGACAAAAAATGTTAAGAATAGCTGTGTCTAGAGAAGCCTCGTGGCATCAATGCTGGAATGCTTCCTGTTTTAATGACAGATTTCAATGTTGTATGCCTGGAGACCAGCGATGGAAAACCCAAGGTAAAAAGACACTCTTTCTATAGTTGGGCCCTTTTTCAACATGCTTGAGGAGACTGGCTGCACTGGTATCCTAAAGGTTTCCTTATCGCCGTAGTCTGCATAGATAATCTTACCCTCAGCAATTCCTTGCAGAGGAAGCAAAAGATTTTGAACAGCCTTTTCCTTCCAGATATTTTCATTCTGCCAGAGACAATTCAGTTGCTCTGCTGGAAGTGAGGAAAAGAGCTGATCTATTTTCCCTTTGTGAACAAATCTGTTGAGATCAACGCCTTTCCCAAGATAGAAATGAGCCAGAGGTGGCTTGGCATGACGCAGAATTCCATAGTGCTCTTTGAAAGACTCGCATAAACGGGTAACATAGGTTGCCATTTCCTTGGAATCTTCATTTAGTTGTTTCAGATTTTCAGGCCAGAACAAGAAGGAGGCTAGGAAGAAAGGTTCCACACAGCGTGAGGACAGTTCTACTTTATTTAGAATATTTAGAAGCTGGTTTCTCAGCTTTTTAAAAGGTTGCACCTTGGTGGATTTAGGTTTAATGCACTTGAGAACAACATTTGCCAAAATCAAATTCTGTTTTTCTTTCAGAGTTGCGTCTGGATTCTCCTCACACAAAAATTCATAGGCCGCTACTATGTGTTCTAGTTCACTGTCAGCATTTTTGTGATTTTTGTGGAGGTATTCCAAAAGTCCAGAAAATGAGTCTGCTTTAGAAGCCTCCAGACTGTCCCTGTATGCTTCCCTACGCCGAGACAAGGTCCACTTTGAGTTCTGTTCACTTTTCAGTTGCTCAAAACTGGAATAGCAAAATGCTTCTGTGTATTTGGTAAAACGTTCTTGAACCTTCTCCAATATCTTTTTTTCTGCAATTTCTCTTTCATTGGTCTGTGTTTTGAAAAAGACAAAGTAGTCTTCCATAAAGTCAAATGCCCTTCTCAAACGCGATTGCAAATTATTTAAAAGGCTGGAATGAAGTGTAAGGACCTTGGACATTTTGCTCTCTGTGTCAGGGATATTTAGCTTCTTTCCTGATAGATACATAGCCATTTGTTTTCTGCACCATTGATCTTTGCTGAACAAAGGGAGGAGCTGAAGGACATCAATAACATAAAGACAAGTTTCTATTTCTCCCAGGTAACCAGCAGTATTGTATGTGTGAAACTTCTTTTTATGCTTTAGATATTGCAAAGGTTGTTCACTGTCTGCATTTTCAGCTTGCTGCTGAGATTCCCGGAAAGCCTGTGCGGCATTCTGAGCAAGCTCCAGTATACACTTCAGTTCCTCAGCTGTCATGTCCCCACTCTTTCTTTTCTGGTCAAGCCAATATCTTACCCTTCTTTTATAGACGTGACCTAATGTGTTCGATATGTATGAACTGTGTGGGGCTCTTTCTTTGGCTTTTTTGGCCCAGTCCAATGCAGAGTCAAAATTCCTTTCTTTAATGTAGAAGTATCTTGCTAAGGCTTGGCAAATGAAAGCATTTTGCTTAAATCTAGTGGATCCTTGTTTCAACACATCTATCACCTTAGCACACTTCTCTTCACAGTCAATGGCTTCAATTAATGGGGCAAACCATGTGTCTGACTCATCACCATGTTCCTTGCGATGTCTTGTAATCAGCATGGTTTGTATATCACGAGTAAGTTTGTCTTCTGCTAATGAAGTCTCATAAAATAAATCCTCTTTTAATAACTGCAAAGTAATTTCACTTTTAGACAAGTCATAGGCTAATTTCAATTCTGTTAGACAGTGAGATGCTATCATGGGGTGAATGATACGCAGACCTCTGTATCTGGTGTATTCTTGTACCTGAGTATATATTAGAATATTGGAACAAATTCCTATCTTTTCTATCAGCTTATCTCTGTTGCAGCCCGTCTCTCGAGAATTAGTTCCCAAGAATTCTTCACATAGTGATACTGAAATTGTAGATTTACTTACATAAGAGTTTAACAATGCTAAATAGTAAACAAGTTTTGCTTGTTTAGTGGTAGTATCCAGGTTATTCAAAGTATTTTTTACTACTGTTTCAATGTACTGTGGATCAAAGTTTTTCTTCATAATCATAAATGAATAGAAATTGTCAGGATTTGAATGCTGCTTTTCAATATCCTTTAGTTTCTGCTCAAAAGCCCTTTGCTCTTTTGGAGAAAGCAGATGTTTTAGAGAAATACTATTCAAGGGATTGATATTTGAATTTTCATCAGGATTCTGAGATCTCATACAATTCAGAATGATCACTAAAGGACCTGCACAGTGAATGCGTTTTTCTGCTACAGCTTTCTGAATTTCTTTCTGCAGAATATAGACGTTTTCTTGCTCTTCAAAATCATCCACAAGAAGTAACACTGGTGTGTAGCCTGTAGAGCTGTTTGTCCCATAGGTGATTAAAGTTGTCAGCTGTGTTTCAAAACCATTTGTTTTGTTTTTCAGAACAGCACATCTGAACTGCTTCCGGAGATCCCAGAGCATGTGCATAGCTAAGGTTGTCCCGCCACAGCCTGGGTGATGGTAAAGGTTGATAATTTCTACAGCTGATTGATTAGTGCTGTCAGCTGAAGACATAACAAGCTCTTTGAGCTTTCCATAACTGTCCCTTCTGATAAAATCTGTTGTATAATTTTCAGAAGAGAAGTAAAAATTCCACCATGACACTTTTCCACCTCGATAAAAATCTTCTTCCCGTTCTTTCAGGAATTTATTAAATTTCTCTGTATCCTTCTCTATCTCCGTGTCTTTGCACTCATTTACACAAAGGATTTCTAATGCTGCCAAGGAGTCTTCTTCCTTCTTTAGAAGAACAGTAGAACCACCAATAGAGGGTAAAAGTCTTACAGAAGACTGTGTCACTGATTTTAATTTTGTGATGGTACCATTTACCATTTCTAGGGTTAAATTAGAAATACATTTGGCTGAAAGGTCTTCCTCACTACAGTGCCTAGCACACAGAAGATCTTTCCATCGCTGGTAGGTATGTGGGCCAATGCAAATGCAGAGCATGTCTTCTAGTCCCTTTAATTCCTGGTAAAATGTCATAAATGTCTCAATAAGGAGGTCCATGGAATCTTCCTCTGTGGAGAACAGAAGAAACACTACTAAAAACTTCCCACTCTGTTTTACATCTTTGTGTAAAAGAAATGAAATCATTTTTCTAACATCGGCAGCCCTATCTTTTTGCCATGAAAGAGGATCTAACGGTGGATGCTTGCTGTCTTCAGAATCTGATCTGCCATTGCAGAAAATCCAGTTGGTCTCCTGGTGCAGACTTAGCTTTTCAGCTCTTTCAGAAACAGAACTCTCCTTGCTTTCATAATGTTCTGGGAAGTAAATTTTGGCATTTCGATTTTTTTGATAAGTGCTGAATACACCATTCACTTCTGATTCAAAATCAAAGTCAAGCACGGCGAACCATTTTATTTCCTGCAAAAAGTCTAAGTGAGCCACTTGACTTGAATGGCACTTGTTTGTTACTAAAATGTAGTAGTCATAATAGGAGTCCTCTAGCAAGTCTCTGTTACCAGTGAGCAAACTAGCTAGTTTTAGTCCTTCATTCCCAGTCTTCTTTTGCTTTAAGATAAATGCTTCCTCTTGACTTTTACGAGAATTTGCTAAAGATGTCAAGTTAGATTTAAAAATACCTGATTCTTTTGAATTTTGTGAAATATTTTTGGAACTAGCTCCATCCCGGATGAAGAAAGCTTTCTTCCATTCCTTACTTTCGTATTCATATGTGTCAGTCATGAAATAATTTTTATCACAATGGCAGTGTTCTGGAACTACATCTATTTCAATGACAAATGTATCTGATAGAGTTCCATTTTGGAATAGTACTTCCACAAATCGAGGTTCTCTAATGCAAGCTTTTGCAATTTGGGACCTCCTCCCAAAATACTTTCCAATGTATTTATTAAAATGGTCAATATATGCTTCTTTGTTGGTAACTTTTATTCCTTCAATTTGTCCATGTGGATTATCATGAACTCCAAAATGGATAGTACCATTTGTGCGAGAGTTCATGCAGGCTGCAGCAAATCTAAAGACTTCATTGCTAAATTTCATCATAATATTTTCTTCTTTTGCATTATCTGTGTTGGTGAGTAATTTGAATTCATGTGCTGGATCGATGAGATTGAGCGGTCCTGTTTCAGGGAAATTAAGAATATGATGGTAAATATATCGAGCACCATCACGGAAATTATCAAAAGGATGTGGCATACAGGTCTTTTTGGTTGGGTACTGATTGCTAGACAATGATTTCTCTGGCACATCCTCGTTAGCATCTGTTGTTTTTTCTGCTTTGTCTTCTAGGGACTCAGTCTTACAATTCTGTGATATGCTGTATTTCTTATTGGTCTCTTGTTTTGTGGTTTCTTTGTCTTCTCTGTTGCTGTCAGGATCATGTTTGGTGTCTTCTTGTCCCACAGCTCGGTTTGAACTTTCAGCTAGAAGGTTATTCTGTCTTAGGACATGAATAATTTGAAGGGCAGGCCCATGAGTTATGCCCATTTCTATCAGATCACTTTTAGTTAACAGTCTCAAAATAGCACCTGTAACATCTTGGTTAAACAGAATTTCTGCATGCTTCTCGTCAATCTTAACTTCTTCGACTGCCCATTGTCTGACTTGCTCTTTTGTCCAGTTGTCAACATTTTGATACAACTTTGATTTCTCATTTTCTTCAGCGTTATTATTTTCCATTCTTTAAAGAAAAAAGAAAAACATTACTAAAAACTCGTTTTTAGTATCTTCTCTATCTTCTAAGATAGAGATTTTATTTTCTTAACAATTTATTTTAAGGTAAAGATTTTCATCTTCTTAAAGAACAATTTTATTTCAATCTTGTTTTTAAACCAGGTGTGCAACTGACACTACATAAAAATTGTGACTGAAACCTATTTGCAGCCATTGGGACATCTATTTGTGGTCGTAAGGTCGATCAGGTGCAAAAAACCCCACAGGCCTTCAAAAGATTTGCAGTTTGGTGGAGAAGCAAGATCAAACACTCATAGAAATCCAGCATTTTTTTTCACCCTTAGGTGTGGTCAGGTACAGAATCTGAATATGAGTAATACTGCAAAGAGACAGTGAGGAGGAAACATACCCCGGTGCTTACTTTGTTCTTGCTATTTCATGAACGAAAGGAAAAACACTTCCATACTCCATTTCAGAGCATTTCACATACATTAAGGTTTCTCAAATTAAACAAAATCAAGTAGTTAAGCAATATTTGAAGATTTCTCCCCCCACTTATGTTGGCTTTGCAATGATGTTACTACTTCACATCAGTAGCATAGCTCTGGCTTTCAGCAACGTAAGCTCCTAAGTGGAACTGGTACTTGCTAGCTGTCCCACATGGTTACTAAATGCAGGGCCGTCTCCAGGGCTTGCTTTCCTGGTGTCTTGCGGGCCATGCGGATGAACTCTGCCTGGTTTGGGAGTCAAACAGAAACCGCGGGAATGGGAAAGAGTAGAGCAAAACCCAAACTAGGGAGTCCTGTGTCCTAACAAGCCACCTCAGCGAGCGCTCTGCGCTATCTAGTTGCACTGTGGCAGAACTACCGGAGCTCATCTCTGTCAGTGTACGAAATGTGGGCACACTCTTGGCTAGCAGATTCATAACCAGGGAGAGAGTTTCATTTAGGAAAGAGAGTGATGAGTGAGGACTTCAGATATCAAGCAAACTTTGACACTCCCCCTCAGCAATATGTTCGGTGATGTAACTGCGAGCTGGGGTTGCTAGCTGAAAGTGTCACTTTCAAAGCTGAGGCGCGTAAAGCCTGAAAGACAGTGCGAGTTAGCTCCCTGATTGCAGTCACTTTTGAAAATCCCACTTCTCAGCTCCAAATATCCTACCATACTGGCAATAAGCCACTCTGATTCCCTCTCTTAAAGTACAATAAAAGTTAGACTGGGCTGATCCTGGCCCACAATGAGATCTTAATATCCAATCCTTGCTGTCGGAAATGATGGGAGTGCTCCTCTCACATGGGACCTGCTCCACCAGGAGCACCAGCAGCCCTGTCCTGTGTCAGGTCCACAGTCCCCCACCACATCTGTGCCTGTTTCCTTCCCTGCAGCTGCTGCCCCTGCTCTTGGCATTGCTGCTGCCACTGCCAGCGCTGTCGATGTGCTGCTGTCTGCTCTAAGCCTGTGTCACAGCAGAAGTAAAAGATGGTGGCACGATTAGCAATGATAGTGCAAGAGCATAAGCAACTGAACAAGTACCGACAATAAAAACAGCTTTTCCTAAAAGTGAACTTTAAGACCTGCAACATGCATAGGCATGACCCATTCATACCCGAATGCACCGGAAAATGAGTCATGCCCTTACCTTTCTGTGTATGCAGTTTCTGAAGCAGTGATGGGTTTGGTTCTCATAACGATGGAGGCTGGGGGATCAAGTAGCAAAAAAGCAGATCTTGTAATGTGCCACTGAGTTACAGAAAGTAGCAGCATTGCATCTGCAAACATCTGAATAGGTAAATGTGCCTCGGGGGAACCAGGTGATCTGCAGAATGTTTATTCTACTGCACACCTCAGCTTTTTCACTACTGCAGGTAAGCATTAGGTGGGTGCTCAGTTAACATATCTACTCTTCAGTATAGGGGAAGCACAAAGACAGGAATTAATGAAATAAATAACATTTTTCTTGATGCTTGAAGTTTTGATTAGCTCTGAATGAAGCTTGTCCAGTGCATAGCAGAGAGAATTAGAACTTTGATTAATCTCTAAGCCAGAGAGAAAAGCATCTTGCAATCCACTTGATTTGAGTAAAAGAGGACTTTTTGCCACCCCACCAGAAAAAAAAAAAAAAAAACTTGGAAGAAAGAGGCACAATAAAATAATAAATTTCCTTAAGAAGTACCTTGTTTTACTTTATCCTTCTGCGTCCGTTGGGAGAACTATATTCATTTATCTGAAATTACTGTTTTGTTGGTGCATTAGTGGTGCCTGTCTACTCCATCTATCTTTTCTTATTTGGAACCGAGGCTTCTGGAGAGTCTTCCAGGAGTCTGGAGACTTCTTAGATTTTTCAGTAAAGAATTTTTGTTTCCTGAAGGAAAAGAAGCTTTCATAATCCAAGGTAGCCTAGCAACATGCCTTCCTCAATCTATCACTTGATTTTTTAAAACGTGTATTTAGTGAGAAGTAATGGTAAAGATTATAAACAGTGCTGGAAAATATCTGTCCTTCTAGTTTGGGCCAAGCGGCCTCCAGGTTTCACTAATGAACTATGAGAGTAGAGATGGGAGAGGTTTTGCTGTCCGGGGAAGGTGGCAGTTTAGTCACTGCTGCCTTTTTTCTTCTTGCATCCTCCCCTTTGCACACATAAACACCTGGTCCTGCTTCTTTAAAATGACACCCTGAAACTGCCATGCTCTGGAATGGTTCGTGAGTAGCATAGTAAACATGTCTTGTAATAATATTGGGGAGAAACTCACTGTTTGGAATTAATCCAAAGCTTAAGTTGCTACTATCATGTTCAGCAGTAACTGCGCCCAGGATACCGAGAGGCTGAGAAAAGAAACTGAAAGCAGTTCAGTTCCAAGACAGACCAGCCCAGGAGTGTAAAAGTACAATATTCATACCCACCAAAAGTATCCTTTGCAATACCGGGTAAATTATTCTCACACAGAAGCAAACATTTGTATGTGCTTTAAAACAGCTACTCTGTGTTTGAAACTGTTCAGAATCCCCACCGTCAGAGAAAGCTCCAGAGTAGGTTACTTTCATTTCCTAGTCGTGATGCAATGTTTCTAAGTTGAACCTTACTGGCTAGATATTTATTCTGGCCATCTCAAAGATTTTAAAGAAATATTTCTCTCCTCCACACAAAGTAACTCTGCCACAGATTATTGCTGCACAGTAATATTGAATGAGAGTATGTGCCTTGGTATTATTTTGCTGTAATCTTTTAACAGACCCCTTTCATGTGCAAAAGTCTAACAGAAGACATAAATTGTGAGAAGAGTTTGTTTTAGTAGGTTACAGATCCTCTCATATACGAAATTAATGTCTCAGAGAAAAAGAAATGTTATCAGACTGAGCCATCATAAGTTCTTCATAAACTATTCCCACCCCTAAGCAAAGATACATGTACTTACCCCGACTGTTCTGTTCTGCAGGCTTTTTCCCTGTAGTTGTTCGATGAATGTGCTTTGCTCAAATGGGAAGCACAACAGCTAAAACAGGGTGGAATTCCTCTGAGCCATGAAATGAAACTAAAGTTAGTTTATAAACTAACTTCTAACAAAATTCTGACCAGAAAAAAAAAAAGTGGGAGGGAGTGTGCATCTCTAGTCATGTGATCCTGTATTCCCCAATGGCAGATGCCATTGACAGGGGACAGAAATAATGCCTTCTTCTAGAGAATATTTGTTTTTCCCCACATTTTCCTGGTGTGCTCCCACCTCGCTCTCCTGGTGCTGTGTCTAGGATGTTGATGTTCGACTGGGTGCATCAGAAGTTGAGTGTGCACAAGGGAGGATGAAATAGATGTGGGGTGTTGGGAGCACCCTGCTTCCCCCTTGGTTCAGTTTTTTACAAACTACTGTGTATTGTGCAAAAACTAACTGTGGTGTAAGTAAGTGTTGTATCTGCACTGCTTGGTCCTAACTATTTGTAGAACCACCATAATTTTCTAGGAATTTCATTAAGAATTTATTTTCTACAGCACCTTTATTAAAATACTTTTATTAAAACATAAGACTACTATCTAGAAACCTGGGAAGCTACACAGCACTCTCAGAGATCTAACACTACATAATTACTTAGCCAGGTGAGCTCAAAACAGTGTTTTTTCCCTTTCACCAGAGTGAAAGGGAAAAAACAAGGAAAGAACAGAGTAGACACTTCTGGGAAACGTGAAAGTGATACCGTAGAGGCACTTTTGAATAACCAGGCCTACTAACCTGCTCTTAGGTCTTCGTTGCTTGCTCTTCCTCACTGCACGTGTGTTGCTCTATTCCTGAGCTCCTTCTCTCCAGCATACTGAGTTGCATTTGAAATGGAGTTTGGATGTAGATCATTGATAACTTACTCCAGATGTATTTTCCTTCAGGCAATGTGCTTGTATGGCACCTTACATGATCCTCCAACACTATCTGAACAAGCTTTGTGCAGGAATACCCTTATATTGGTCACTTCTGCTTCTCATTAAAGTTTCACACTACTATCACCAGTCTTGTAGTACCTTTTCCCCTGACCATTGCCATTACCCTGTTCAATGCCCTTGACTGGCTTGGTGGGCCATGATAAACAGCTGGTAACCGTGGAAGACAATGTCAATCCTTACATTTTAATTGCTGAGAAGTGTGGCAGCAAGAGTGTTTGCACTAAGATTTATGTTGTGTATTTGGTCTCGTGGTTGCAGAGCTTGCAAAGCCTTCAGAATTATATCTGCTCAGAGAAGAACTAGATGAGGCCACCAGGGTACTGCAAGATTTGATCTTTTTTTACAAAAAGATCACGGGTCAAAGCCGTGGGCCAGTGAGCGGTTTGAGAAAGCAAACAGTATCTCCAGCTACCTCAAAGCTAGCTGTGGAGAAGCCAGCATCTCTTCCTGCTAGGTTGATGATAATACTGTTGTCTTTCCATTTTCCATTCCACATGTGTATTCAAGCTATACATATTTCTTAAATTCTGGTATTGCGCTCTTCCTCTGCTGCATTCTCCTTCTTATGGAAAAGAAATGCATCAGTGTGTGACTGCATTCTCAACCTCTGCACTTTTCAGAAAGTCTCGTGACACCTTAATGGATGCAAACTAATAATTGATGTGATGCAATGAAAACATCGCCTTGCCCTGATACATCTCATACACTTTTTAAAGCACTTTGATAGGAAAAATTATGTATAAAAAACATGATCTTTCACAGAGTGCCATGAGATGCAGTAGCTGGCAGGCTGCTTTAGAGGTTGCTAACTTTGAGCAATGTGGATGTGTTCCCCTTGGGAGACAGTGACTGCTTGCTGGGGCAGGTGGCCTTAGTTATATAGACATAACCTGCCTCCCGAGGGAGCCTAAAAGTTAACTCCCTTTGGAGATGTTTGGTTGCTGAGCCACTTGATCCCTTCACATCTAGAAAAATCCAAGCAATGGGAAAGGTGAGCTGTTTTCACCATCGCAAATGCTGAATTTCCCCAGCTTTATCCTATCCTGTTACATCTCTGCCGCTGGTTATGGAGGAGGCATACCCAGTTTTCAGGTTACATGTCCCATGTTCTAAACTGCTGATCTGCAGCTGTGCAAATGCTATTTCCTTCCTATTCTTTTTTTTTTCCTTCCTAGATTCCTTGTTAGTACTTCCTACTGGCTGTGTTTTCTCATCTTTCATTTCTGCTAAGCAACTTCAATCCTAGTAGTAATCTTGAGTCAGACTAATCTTTAACTGCTCTACTCTGAGCTTTGTCTGGGTTGTTCTTCCATTTGTCCTCACTACGTGTGTTTTCTATTAGCGATGCCAATTAACCATGTCCTGCCTGTTTGCCCATCAACAGCTCCATTTTCCTGCTATGTTTATCTCTTAATTCAGACCTAATTTATGAACATTTCAGCATGACAACAAGACTGTATTTATATTCAAATTTCTGATCATCCCAGGTCTGTTGATTTGCTACTACAGCACGTAATCAGCTCTTCTAGTATGACTTCATTATTTATTAACATCAAAATTCTTTTTCTACATAAGGTCTTCCTCTGTAGTCTCATTATTCAGCAAAAACGAGTCAAAAATAGTGTTCTGTTGCTCAGTTACTGGTACTGGTGTGGAAATTAACCATTAAAATCCTTTCTCCTACCATATTTCACAGGATTTATTCATTAATGTATATTAATAATTCCCATGCTGACACCATTTATTTTGCATTTTCTTTACCTATTAAAATTACAGAGGTTGTTGTCCATATCCAGTGTGACCTGTAGATCAGACTCTCAGTAGCTGTCAAGTTCTAACAGTTTCCTGAGTGATTTTGACCTCTGCTGTTTTCTTGGATTCTTTTATGATTTATCACATCATTAATATATAATGTTGCTTTGCTATTTTTACCTTTATTCCATCTTTTGTCAGCTGCATTCCATGAGTATTACCTCACTGATTTTTTTGTTATCTTTGTAATTGCTCCAAAATTTTCCTCCTAATTCCTTCTAATATGCTTTTACTTTTTACTTTGCAGTGATCAGATGGCAGCTGACCAGAATTTGCTGTATGAAATCTAAATTTGCTTTTTTCATTCTTGAAGGCCGAGTGACCCTGTACCATTTTCATCAGCCTACAAACACTTCTGATATGGCATTCTAGATATTTAGGCTGTAATACTTTTCTCGTCTCTTGTCTCATGTGTCTTGCCACAGTGCTTTTTCCATTCTGCTTTCTTGGCTTAGAACTCATTAAAATATATGCATTTCTGTAGTTAATCAAGAANTCCTAATTCCTTCTAATATGCTTTTACTTTTTACTTTGCAGTGATCAGATGGCAGCTGACCAGAATTTGCTGTATGAAATCTAAATTTGCTTTTTTCATTCTTGAAGGCTGAGTGACCTTGTGCCATTTTCATCAGCCTACAAACACTTCCGATATGGCATTCTAGATATTTAGGCTGTAATACTTTTCCTGTGTCTTGTCTCATGTGACTTGCCATCGTGCTTTTTCCATTCTGCTTTCTTGGCATAGAACTCATATGTATTTCTGTAGTAAATCAAGAAACCTAGTTGAAAACTTGTTGAATATTGGTATCTATGTTGTGCTTCATCTTATAAGGAGCAATGTGCTTATTACAGCAGTAAACAGTAGTATTGCAGATCCTCCGAGCGACCGATTCATAGTTCTCTGAACACACTTCCACCNTCATGTGTCTTGCCACAGTGCTTTTTCCATTCTGCTTTCTTGGCTTAGAACTCATTAAAATATATGCATTTCTGTAGTTAATCAAGAAACCTAGTTGAAAACTTGTTGAATATTGGTACCCATGTTGTGCTTCATCTCATAAGGAGCAATGTGCTTACAACAGTTAGTAATATTGCAGATCCTCCGAGTGACCGATTCATAGTTCTCTGAACAGACTTCCACCTCGCTTGAGGTGTCCCCAGGGGCCACGAAGGAACACGTGGGTTGAAGCCACCTCAAACCCTCTGCTCTCAAGATTCTTCTGTTAATTGTTCAGGTTTTATGCTTGATGTTGGGCTGAGCCATTAGCACAATTCTCGCATGCTGGTCTGTCTCAGGGAGACATTTGCAACCATTTGATCAACTCGGGAAGAAACATTTGTACAAGTTAATTCACTCAACAGGAACCACTGCTTATCTAATGTGAAAGTTTTCCTCTTGTGCCCTATGTGTTGAGGTAAAGTCAGGCCTCTGTATGACAGATGTGATTAGCAAGTTTCATCCTACATGATTCCTGAGCTTCCTGGGCACCTCACTCTCTGCCCATCTCCTCTGAGACTTCTTTCATGGTAGGAATTATTTGTCGGTCACAGTTCATATAAATTACCTGTAATTACCAAGTCAGGGTTTACAGATCACTGTTACATCTCAATGTGCTATACAGCAACACAGTTTCAAAACTGTATTTGTTAAGAGTGAAATAGGAAGGATGATTTTTTAAAAGTTAAGGCAAATGTGATCAAGAATCTAATAAGCTTTCTATATTTTTTTCATCATTTTGCTTCCTGCAGTGGTTTCCCAAAATATTTGCTGATTAATTCTGCCTTCTTTCTTTTTGCGCCTACCAATTATAACATAAAAACCTGCAGAATTAGTTTATCAGTATTTGATGGCCCTCTAGCTGCTGGTACGTGAATGTATGCGGAAACATGCTTTTCCCAAGAGACTGTTTTCGAAAGAGTTTTGAAGCTTCTCAGTGCATTTTTTTTTCTGACATGATCACCTCATTTTCACATTCCTATGGAAATTGCATTTCTTTTTCAAATAAATAAAAAAAAGAGTTCATTAAAAAATTACAAAAGGAGGAAGAAGCCCAGATGCCCACTATTAATGAATCTGCTTCTCTTGCTTGATTCAACATTATCAACTGTTAAAAATGAGGACACATTAAGACTTTCTGCCTTCTACCACTGGCTTACATAAGGCACATACTCTGTCATTTCCTTCAATTTTTGGCTGCTGAATGAAGAATGTTTACTGGGGAACAGGTATTAGCAACCTGACCAGAGACAGCGGGACCTGCTAGATTCTTAGGAGCAGTAAGCAGGTTGGTATGGATTGTTTCCTCATTATCCTTGGTTAATCAGTCAGATGAATTAATCTTTGGAGTGTGACTCATAACCAAGCTCATTCAGTTGAGCACTGATGAAATCACAGCCTAAGGAAGAAACCTGTATTTACATAGTCTTAGTGCTCATGTTAAAAGCAGTTATGTTAAAATCCCCTTGGCTGTGGGTGCCAGTTTAATTTCCTTAGATTGCTTTCAGCTTCCTAACTGTTTTGTACTGGATTTCCTGAAACCATATTTGTATGGGCTGACTTTGCAAGCATTCCTTTCCTGCAGGAGTGATTAACAGATGACTCTTAAAATGATATTCCCCAGCAATTTAAGCTGATTGAAGTTGGGTTTGCAGCAGGATCATCCTTCCCCAAGATCTGGCCTCTTCTCTCACACTGCATGAATGTGTGGTGAGCTGGTCCAGGGAGCTCATTACCTCCTTCCAGGTTATTTCCTGCTCATTTATGCCTTTGTTACATATAACAATGACATATATAATCCTTATTCATGTTTCTCCTGGAGAAACACCCGAGTATACTATATCCTTGATTTATAGACTTGGGGCAAGGACGGATCTTTTTTCGGTTTGTTTCTGGTTTCCTAGGTAAGCGGGGTTGACAGTCAGCACCCTGTGCTCCCTTGCTTTGCAGCAAGAGGATGGGGAGCGATGTCCGTGCAGATGCTCGTGCTCAGTAGCATTTTGTGAAGAGCTGCTATGACTTTGTCTGACTCCATGAGTGCCTTAGACTTTGATGTTCAATACTGGCTGCTCAGCCAACATGGGAGGGAGCAGGACCCTCAGGGTCCTGCTACCAACAGCCCAACTAGCTAATCCAGGTAGGATTGCACAAGCTAGAGTCAGACACTTGGAGAAAGCTGGTCTGGCAGGTGTCTCAATGGGCCAATCATGCAGCACTCCTACAGGCAGGATCCAGTCTATCTAATCTGTTACAGGAAAGCATTTTTTTCTACTTTCCTCTTGAAAAACTCCAGTGAGGCATAGTGTATATATCCCTTTGTAGGCTATTTCGTATTACAGAACCCCAGAATGGTTGAGGTTGGCGGGGACCTCTAGAGATCACCTAGTCCAACCTCCTGCTCCAGCAGGGACACCCAGAGCACGGGGCACAGGGAGGCATCCAGGTGGGTTTGAAGATCTCCAGAGAAGGAGACTCCACAGCCTCTCTGGGCAGCCTGTGCCAGGGCTCTGGCACCCTCACAGGAGAGAAGCTCTTCTTCATACGGAGGTGGAACTTCCTGTGTTTCAACTTGTACCTGTTACCTCTCAGCCTGTCACTGGCCACCGCTGAGAAGAGCCTGGCCCCATCCTCCCTACATTCTCCCCTCAGGTATTTGTACATATTCATCAGAGCACCTCCAGACTAAACAGGCCCAGCTCGCTTAGTCTTTCCTCATACGACAGATGCTCCAGTCCTTCAATCATTTTCGTGGATCTCTGCTGGACCCTCTATAGAAGCTCAATGTCCTTCTTGTACTGAGGAGCCCAGAACTGCACGCAGTACTCCAGCTGCGGTTGCATAAATCTTTGGCAGGTCTTTGTTTGTCCCTTTTACTAAGAGAACATGTTCTACATACTATAAGACTGGTTCTGTTACCTATTGCTCACTTTCCTCCGGAGGATAAAACAAATGCATTTTCTTCGCCTTCCCTGTTCGGTCAGGTTTTCTAAACTGCTTTTTTTTCCTTTGCTTTTCACTGGGTTTTACTGTTTATTTGTATCTTTCTAACAAACTTCGAAGGAATTTCAAGTGGAATCCTGCAGAAAACTGCTTTGGCCTTCTGTTTAGAATCATGATCTGCACTAACTGAATATATTTGTAAGAGTGCTATACTTTTAATCACAGCTTATGGATAGGACAGGCTTAAATGTTGGCTTGGAAAGGCTTGCATGAATGAAGCCTTGGAAAAATGAAGGCTTGGAAAATGTTTGAAAAACAGGCCTATCAACATCAGAAACAGCAAGGTTAAATTAAGAGGAGAGTGTAACTCTGAGGAAAACACCGGAATGATTCTCTCAGGTTGGGTTATGCTTTTGACTTAATAAATGAGAGAAAAGGATATAGAAGATAATGTTCATACCTGCAAGAACATAAAAATGTACTATGATGAGAACGCTCTCAGTGTTGACACTAAAAGCACTTTTCTAAACAAGAACATGTCTTTTATTTGGGGTGTACTACTGTACTGAAGTGCTATAGTTCAGAAGGTCTGACCTGTATTTCTAGACCACATTGCACTTGAGCTAGCAGACCCACGGCGACCTGTACTTTGCGCTGAAGCTCAGCACACAGTCAGAAGAGATGTTATTATCTTTTTAGGCGGAGTGGGATTTCCATCAACACTCTGGTGTTTGCATTGCATGGTGAGGTGAACCCTGGGGTAAATTTTTTCTTGAAGAGACTCTTGACATGTTTAATTCTTTATTTGCCTTCTAGACTAATGCCTATTGTTTATTTACTGCAGATCCTAGTGAAGAAATGACTGTCTGCATCTTTTCCAAGGGTCTTATAACTGGCACAGAAAACTCATATTCCATCCCAAAGGTGCAGCAGATTTATTGTTTGCAGTGTGACCCTGTTATATCCAGCTGCAGTTTTGGAAATCTTTCACTGCACTTTTATTGCTGCCTAGAAAGCAGCTTCCACGGAAAGGAAGCAAGGAAGTAGGTTTCTCCTCTGCAGGAGCTGGGCTTGCTTCATACACTCCAGAGCCTTGTGAAGAAATATTTCTTGTGAAAACACTTCTTCAGAGACTGACATGGACTGTTAAAGTGGGATAAGGATTGGATCCTCCACTTTGTCTCCTGTTTTTCGGATGCATGTAAACAATATTTTGCAGTTCGTAGGTGAATAGAGAATATGTATGGAAAAGACAGCGTTACTCAAGAACATTCTAGTGTAGTAGTGTTAAAAAAAATCTTCAGTGTACAGCAAAAATGTTTGCAACAGCCATTTAGTTACCGAGAAACTAGCTGTGACAAATCAGAAAGCTTCTGACAGGATGCAGAAGAGAGGACTCAACCCCCACTGACACGCCAGATTATGAAGCAATGCGAGACATGCTCCGTTCCCATTTCTGTCAGGAGTTAAAGTGTTTGCTAACACTGGCTGCCTTCCCTTTCTGCTTCTCTCCGCACCCAGAACCTCCTGCTGTGGGAAGCAACTGCTGTCTAGCTGCAGCAGAGCTATAGGATACAGGTGCATCTATACAGCAAAGCCCATTTCTCTAGTGGTGTGGGGACTGATTTCAAAGGAATTATATTGACACTGAAGAAAGCCCATAGAAGAAGTGTGATTGCACTTTACTGGAGAAAGAAAAAAGAATTTAGCTGCTTTAAAATCTATCTATGTAATTTTACGTGAGATTATAAAACAATGAGCTCTTTCCTTTTCAAAGTTCAGATGCACACGCTCTAGACAGGTTAATGGACAAGATTCCCTTTGGCTTTGGTAGGCTTTGGGATAGATCTTACAGCAATAAATAAAAGCTTAGTGATCCGTTTTGAAGGTGATAGTACTTGTTAGAAAATGTGCAAAATGCAGTATGAAATATTTTCTTTTCCATTCATTAAAATTTCACCACAGTTTATTAAGTTTATATCTATTTGATTTCTGCACCAAAAGTAGCCAGTTGCACTGTATGAATTGTGATGGAATAGTAAAGACAAAAAGACACGGTTCCAACAGGAACTGGAACCAGCAGTGTGGTTTTGTTTAAGAGCACTAATACACAAGACAAGAGAAACAAACAAAAAAAGAGAACAATATAATACACGAAGGCAGCTTGCCTATGTCTGCTCTCAAATCTCATGGAAAAGCGTAATTTTATTTGCAGAGCTAGTTCTGCTGTGCTAATTAGAAGAATTCTCTAAGCCAAACACTGAGCTTTTCTTCTATTATATTTTCTTCTATTATATTTTGTGGCTTTTTTTTTTTTTTTTGGTAAATTTTACTTTTAGGTGGGAAATATGACTTTGGCTGCAAGGACCTCCATATAGATTCATTCACATTTTTACCCAGAGGTCGTAGCAAGGCCCAGAGAGGAAATGAGAGGGCAGTGGTGGAGCCGTGGGCAGAGCAAGACTGAGGGGGCTCTGCCGATGGGCTCCGAGTTGTGGGGGATAAGGCCAGGCAAGGGGCTCTTAGTTGACCTTCCCCATAGCACCAGGCAGATTTTTGTTTCTTGTTTGTAAAAATAATTAATTATGTTCCAGTCAAAATCCATATAGAAACCCACAGAACTATTAGAAATTATAAGCTGCATATTTGAAATCATTTTATTAAAATATCGCACAAGTATTTTACAGAAATTGAAGAGACTGTTGGAGTAGACTTCAGTTTGCTATAGGCATCTCACATCATTGACAAATGGCTTAATTTAGAATGGCATGCTGATCTATAATGAAAGGACATAAGGTTATAGATTCTGAAATCAAATGCACTGGGAGCCTTGCAACACACAGGCCAAATGTTCCTGCAGTCAGCTTTTAATAAGGAAGAGGGAAGTGAGTTTGAACTGCTCTATTTCTATTTGTCAGGAAAGTAGATGAAACAATTTACACTTCTGGCAATTTAAATACAAAGCCTCCAGGACTGATAACACAGTTTTGCTATAAAAAAAAAAAAAAAAAAACTTGCATTTTTTGCCTTGTGTTCCACAGGGATTTCAAAAGTTTGCAAGCTGTATTGGTGATGAGCACTTCAGAAATCTGTATGATGATTTTAAGGCTATTAAAATATTCCACCCACTGCAGCAAGAAGAGGAAGAGGAAGGAGAGGGGGGAATTCACGGAGTTTGTACATTGCAGGGGTCTGTCCCCCTCCGAAGCACACAGATGAAGTCAGCTTTGAGTGGAAGGCGGAGGCATTTGTGGGGGAGGCCAGCCTGCCTTCCTGATCCCTCAGGCAACCTCAGCACTTCAAAGAGCTCTGTACAAACGTCTCTGCTCTTCAGCCTCTGCCTGACACCTTCATGTCAGAGGGCTGTTTCTGAGGGAAGGAATCTGGAGCCCACATCAGCTCTGAGATCCCCTCAGCGCTTCTCTGCAATCCGGGAAGCACCAGCCGTCACTGCGCAGTGCTAAGAGCTCTTGGCCTTCGCTGGAAAGGTGAATCTGCCCTTTTCCCTTCCTTTAGAGATCAGAATATTTACAGAAAGAAATGCTATTTTTTTCTCTGCTTCAAAGAATGGGAAGAATGTTTAGGAAATACAGATTACGGAGGCATTTTAAATGTAAGTTTTTTCCTCATTTAGGATGCTTTAAACAACCCCATACCGGCTGTCATAAAGGCTGTGCTTTCTTATTACCTGCCATTCAGTCCAGCCAGTGGAACATGTATATTTCAGCCAAATGCTCTCCTGCACAATTAACTTTTACTGAAGTATCTTCTTTTTTTTTTTCCTTTTGTGTATTCTAACTTAACTCAAGATTGTCTTTTCCCTGGTTGAAGCTAGCTAGCTCTGTGGAAATAATATTGCACTTCCCTCATGAAGTTGGTATCCACTCAGATACCAACAGCATGTCCTGGAAGAGGGTTACTATATTTATGAAGGAACTTGTAACATACCATCTGTTTAAAGACAGTAAGATTGGTTTCATTGAAACTGGAGAATTATGATCTTGAATGCACAGATAGTCTAAAACTTCTGTAGTTTGCAGAGATTATCCATATATTATTTGCTCTTCTAGTCACAGAAAAACAGTCTTAGTAGCAACAAGTATAAAATGCAGTTCAAATGCAAAGGAAAGAGAATTTAATAAAAATATTTTGAATAATATACATATATACATTTTTACAGATTAGCCTCACAGATTAGTTTATGAATTGGTAAATTAAAAGCAATGTTACTTTAAAAAGTTAAAATATTGATTTTATTTTAAACCGCTAACGTGCTTTTCAGTCTGGCATATATTTCATTTATTACTTTTCTTGCCAAGATGAAAAGCATCTCCTGTAAAAATCCCATGCACATTTTTTTATACAGGACAAGCATGGGAGGCATCTTGGGTCTGATTTCTTCATATATCTCTCACCCATTATTATAATAAAAGTACAGGTGTTATACTGCAATTTTAAGGTGCTTTTATACCCGAGAATAGGGAAAAGATACAAAGAATGAAAAAAAGTATATTTTTCAAGAAGATATGAATTAAACATATGTTTCCCCCCAAAAAAGATAGCCAGTTGGGAATAACTGAAGGTAAATTGCTATATTATAAAAAATGCTGGAATAAGTCTTTGCCATTTGCAGAGATGTTGGCATTTCCTTTTAATATATAATAGAGAAAAGGAAATCAAATTTGCGATTTTCAGATGCTGTGGTTTCCTATTTCTGTGTCTTCATATACATCTAGGAAAGAACAGAATTGATAACTGTTGTCTGCAATACTTGATTAAAAACACTGCAGCAAATATAGGAATAAATAGTTTCTAAAAACAAAACAGTTCTTTAATAAGACTGAAAATTCTGTGATTATATCAGCAATACACTTTTTATGTACAAGTTACTCGTACAATATTTACGATTATCAACAAAACTGTACTTGAGCACCTGTTAATGCACACTATACTATACAGTGATGGCCTGAGTCCGGGTATTACACAGTACAAATCCAGTGCTGAAATGCCTGCGAAAGGATGGATCTTCACCACAGCGTTTGGCAGAACAGAAATTTGTGAAATGCTAATGCATGATCTGAGCAAAACAGTATGCATGAAAGGGAGCTATTATAAAATTTATCTTCATTTGAAGCAAAAGTGATCTTAAATTATAAACAATTTCTGCCCTCAGAAGACTTAAGAACTGTAATGAACAGTCATTGTAACTCTTAGTTAAAACATCTTCCTCATTAACTTTTGCTGTAATTTTCCAATTTCCTCTACATGCAAAAGAATCATAGAATCATAGAATCCTAGAATCACAGAATGCCTAAGGTTGGAAGGGACCTCTAGAGGTCATCTAGTCCAACCCCCCTGCACACGCAGGGCCACCTAGAGCACATGGCACAGGGCTGCATCCAAGCGGGTCTTGAAGATCTCCAGAGAAGGAGACTCCACAACCTCTCTGGGCAGCCTGTGCCAGGGCTCTGTCACCCTCACCATCAAGAAGTTCTTCCTTAAGTTCCCGTGGAACTTTTTATGCTTCAATTTGTGGCCATTTCCTCTGGTTCCGTCAGTGGCCACCAGTGAAAAGAGGCCAGCCCCATCCTCCTCACTGCCTCCCTTGAGGTACTTGTACACACTGATCAGGTCCCCTCTCAGCCTTCTCTTCTCCAGGCTGAACAGGCCCAGCTCCCTCAGCCTCTCCTCACAGGGCAGATGTTCCAGGCCCCTGATCATCCTCGTGGTCCTGCGCTGGACTCTCTCCAGCAGCTCCACATCCCTCTTGTACTGGGGGGCCCAGAACTGGACACAGTGCTGCAGATGTGGCCTCACCAGGGCTGAGTAGAGGGGTAAGATCACCTCCCTTGACCTGCTGGAGACGCTCCTCTTAATGCATCCCAGAAATCCAGCACACTATGTTTTATATTTAAAATAAAGTTTTATATTTAGTTTAAAAAATGTGCAAGAGTCATGAAATTTTTGCTTAGAAGAGCATGCGTAATAAAATGGTTGAATAAGTATGTAACAACTGTCTAGCCCAGAGATGGCACAGAACAATTTCCTCAAAATCTGATTTTGTGTTTTCCCTTTGATTCTTAGAGGAGCAGGGGACGTGAAATTGCAAAAGAATGTCATAAACAGTGACTAATATCACCAGGAGAATATAAATGTGCAAACCAGCTACCATGTCACCTCATCTATTGGCTGCAATTAGATTATCATTCCTTCAGTCCAAACGAAGGAGAGTTAGAGTTTAATTACTGCAAGAATACTGCAGTATTCTTACCCTTTGCTTTTAGGAACGGGGTACAACCTCAACTTTTTAAAATAATTTAGAGCATCAGAAGTACGTACATATGTGTATGTGGGTGGATGAAAATGCTGATAAGAATATAAGGAAAAGAGTAGGAAAAACTATCCCCAAGGTGAACTTTGAAACTGATATATGCGTGTTTCTTAGCCAGTTAGGCACCAACTAATCAGAGAATTTGCCGGTACTCTCAGTGGGATTTCTAATACCAAGAGAGAGAATGTCAGCTAACACTGCAGAAGTTAAATTCAAAGAGGATTTGAAAGGCTCTCAGACTCTAAATCTGGGCATTAAACTATGCAACTTTTTTGTCATTTTTTTGCTTGTGCATAAGTTGTAGTAAATTTATGAAATCACAGCAGTTGCAGGCAGAACCACTAGGAATATGAACAAAACGGTCACTTCACCCAAAAACCCATCTGACTGATTCTCACAAAGAGAAATTCCTATCTCAAGCAGAATACTGGCAATTTTTGTGGCATTCATCCCAGCAACATCTCTACAGGTGACTCTACACATAGCTACATATCACCCCTATGGGATATAAACAGTTATTACTTTGCACTACTGGAGTTTATAAATACTTTCTTAGCAACATTCCCTGTTTTGTGATATTTTACTCTTTCCTTATATTGAATGTGGAAGCATCTACTCACAAATACAAATACTGGCTTAATTGTTCTTATTTATTCATTACAGATATTCCTTTGCTGCAGGTCAGGAACTTGAAAAATCATGAAAGCAGTATTTCTGATCTGACTAGTTTATTCTTCGCAATTTTTGGGAGAACTCATCCTAGTTTGGTCAGTGAAAAATGATGTTTCTATATTTCTTTGTTTAAAACTTGTTGCCATTTGTTGCATGAACGAAGGATCAAAATGTGGTTATGCAAAACAATTGCATATCGGTTATGCACATTATACACATTATGCACATTATTGCTTATGACATAAATCAGTTGTCCCAGTTACAACTACAGAAAAAGTATGTTTTGTGAAGTTTGAGCTAAAAACTGAACTTCCACAAAGCTCATGCTACCTCTACTTTAAACTTAGGCTTTTCTTAGTGAGGTTACTTGTCAGTTGGAAAGCTGAAATGGGAGACATGTAAGAGGACGAACAATAAGAAAATGCACATTTTGAATGTTATTTTTTATATCTGTTTTAAAGATTCATGCTTAGGTACAAAGGCAGTAACTCTCAGCAGAACAAAAATAGCATTAAGAATTCATTATTATTTCCCACTATTCAGTTCGCTTTTACAAGCATGCTTACATACATAATTTGGAGAAAGAATTGAAGATGGAATATACACAAAATTTTTAGTAGTAATAAGTACTGCATGCTAATTCAGTCACCTAAGCATTGTGATTGCTCACCCAATTGATTAGGATATTTGTACAAGTTTTCCTTTTCAACTACAAAAGAAACATGCACACTAAAAAACATGGAAAATACGATATAATGGATTTGGTACTCATGAAATCTTGTGTGATGTTCTTAATTTATAAGAAAGACTGTTGATATTCAGAATAGATTTATAACAGCTATATTACAACTATAAAAAGTTTTGTAAGGTATTCACTTTGTATCGCCAAGAGGTGCTAGGAAGTAGGTGATTTAAATACAAACACAGCTACCAAATACTAGCTGTATTAGTGAGCACTGCTGTCTTTCTGGTATTCGACTTAGCATAAGGATATTCACTGTGTTTCAGTACAGGGTATTGCAGATGAATACCAATGAAACAAAGACTCTATAGCTCTAAATCATTAGTTAAGGTCCAACCAATATTGGTTAATAAGACACCATTAGCATTGTCTGCTAATGGTTAAGTGATCACTGAATGCCACTACTAGTTATTGATCAGCTGACCAGGTTCAACACTGCAAGGAAAAAAAACATTCCCTAACTTTACTTGACACATGGCTAGCAGATTTGGGTGGAGGATTTAAACTACTCAGTGGGAACTGCTTAGGTATTCATGTTCATGAGATTGTAGCTATTCTCTTAAAGAATTTAGGAATTTTAATTTGAAATCCTGTATTTGAAGATCTTATTTTTCCCTTATTTTATTTTATTTTATTTTATTTTATTTTATTTTATTTTATTTTATTTTATTTTATTTTATTTTATTTTATTTTATTTTATTTTATTTTATTTCAAAGTTAAGGAAAACTGGTATGATGAAACAGCATCTTGGAGTCTCGAGGAAAACTGTGTAGGAAACCATGGGGAAACAGATATGGCTTACATGCTTTTTCTTGCCCTCCATCTTGGAATCAGACATCAAATGCCAAAATGTAACTTGTTCTGTTATACCCAGAAGCATTTACCTTTGAGTTACCACATCAGTTTACATAGTCTTTACCTTACTGTTGGTGCTCTTGTTGCTGCTGCTCAGGAATATGTTGAATAACTTCATAAACTGTACTAAGCATATCCTGGCCTGAGATGAAGTCAGAGCCAGGAACAGTTTGGCTTGAAACCTAAAAGCAGAAAGCAGTATTTCTTCTGTAATTACAAATAGGAAAATATTCAACAAAAACAAAACTGATAGTATGACTTCTCATTCTTTTAACCACAGATTCTTGTTTCTCCATCAGCATTGTTTTTGTGTGTGGATTTAACAGTTCATCTCTAGTGGTTTACACTTTACTTCAGGAGAAGTTTTCATCACATTTATAGTAAGGTGAGGAATATATTTAAATTCAATTAGAATCCTGAAAGATTTAGGATGAAGGTCTTGCATTTAATACAGCATGTAACTTTTATTTAAATATCACAAGGCAAGAAAGGAGATATAACTGAGATATAAGTTGGAGAACAGATAGTGAAAAAGGAAGAAATATTCAGGGGAATATTTCAGCATAAACTCAGCTCCAGCAGGTAAAAGCTAGAGGACTATCAGAAAAAAAAAAGCAAGGCCTGAATAACTTCAAGAAATTTCCATAAATGTGTTAATAATGATATCGGTGCATACAACTTTGTTTTTATGTCAACAGAACATACAGTCTCCCATCTGTATGGAACTTTCTCAGTCTTTAGGCCTATACTCAGCCTCCAGTTCTTCATAATCTCTTCTTTCTTACTTTTTCCTTTTTCTCTAAATAAAATGAATCTGTGGGTCAACTACTGACTGTAATGCCATATATCTGCGTGACTGAACATAAACCAGTGGAGTTTTGCGTATTTCTTGAAATGTCACCTGAAGTTAGATTGGATTTCACTGATTTTACATCCATTTATATCTGTTGTTCTGGAAACACTCACTACTTGACTCACCAGGACCCTCATTGTGCAGGATACTGAATAAGGATGTGACTTTGCGATACGCTCGGCACTGGGAATATCAGAAGAATCATCAGTTGCTAACAGGGTAACGTCAGCGAATCACAACAGAGGAAATAATATATGTAGCAAGATTGGTTTTCTGCTAGCAGAATCTCTGTTCTATCTCTTCCTCCTCAATGCAGGAAACATCGTCAAATATGACTAAGATTTAGTTGGCATAATTTTACAGCCAAAAATTTAAGTATACTTTTCTGCATTGTCAAAGATGGAGAGTGTGTTGACTGAGCAAGAATATTAGGGCCAAGGGGGAAAATGCCATCTCAGGAAATAATTTTGCTTGTCTGACAGAAGTGGTTCCCTGTTAACTATCTAAGCAACTCTAGCAATGTTCTTTGAATAACTGGACTGAGATTGCTGCCTTTGGGGGCAATCTGACAGAGCTTGGGTAGTTCCCTGTGACATGTTGACACCAGTATTGAATTAGTAACATAATTAAGGAAGAGTAAGTACTGAGAAAACACTAGTGATTATTATGGCGCTATATAAATACCTCTGAAGAGCAACAAGAACAAACTGAAAAAAGGATTCTAGAACATATATTAAGTACTCTTTAAGAAATAAAAAAGAAATTATTAAGTTTCACATACCCTAGATCCACCAGCAAGGTCAGGAATAGCAACAAATTCATATATTCCAAAGTCATCTGAAGCACTTTCATGTCCTAAAGTTAAAACGAACAAAATACTAAAGATGTATCAAACATGTAATATGAATCCAGAAAAGACACCTTACGTACAGATGGGCAAATGCATTTGGCCTAATTTTTAAACATCTGATGATAGTTTTCCTGATCTGTGTTAAACCATTCCCCTGCCGAGAACTTAAACTGTCTCTGCCTTGGCAGAAGGCTGGGCAGCTGCACAGCCGGTTTGCACAGTGCTTGGCTGTCCTCAGCACCTCAGACTAAACAGCAGCAAGGCCAACTTCATTACTAGCTTCATTAACAGTTCTGGTGGAGTCACTGGGGCTTTCCCTGTTGGAGAACTAAACATGCAGCTAACCAAGGTCTGCTCCATGACCAGGACATTGAACTGCTTTCATTCCTCATAGACAAGGGGCCTAGTTTATAAGCCCAAAGTTATGTCTCCACATCAGCGTAGGGCAGTATCACGTGAGTGTTTTATAATACTAAGATAAAAAAGGGATTGTGTTACAGTTCACAGTATTAAACCAGTCAACAAATTGTATCTAGGACTTAAGATACAATCTGTGGTTTGAGCAGGAGTCTCTTTCTCTACCCTCCTTAACTTGCCACTGTCCAGGAGATTTGAGACTCTTGGCAGTCTCTTGGGACTTTGCTCCATGCTACAGCTTTTAGCATTGCTGTTCTCTCCTTTTGTAACACGTGGTGATGTGTTACAAGAAGACCTCTATTTACTAGAGTAAATTTTTCTTTTCTCACTAAGCTCCATAAGCTTCCCTTTCTTCTCACATGTAGCAGCAATGGTGCACTCTGATATCAGGGAAGGTATGGGAAGAAAAGTGTCATCCCTATGCAGGATGGACAGGTTTCCAGTCCATGGGTTATGAAGGGAAAGGAAGCAGTGACAAAAACATTAGGACTAGATGACTCAGAAAGGGGTAGGACAGAATGGGGTTGGGGCTAGCATATACGAAGTGTGATATCATGTTATCATTTCATAATTTTGGCATTGCTCAGCACCATAAGCATTTATAACTGTGACTATTCTATGGTATATTGTCTCTCACTGCTATACCATAAAAACACTAATTTATTTAATCTTGATCAGAACAGCAGGAATTTAGGCAAATAGGGTTTCAACTTGCATTAACAGCTTGAATTCAAGCCGTACATATTGCTGTGAACTCCAGACAAGACCTATCATTGTTTTGTTTTTATTGTAAGTCAGCTAATACAGGTGTTTACAACATGAGTTCAAAACACACCTCCCTTCCTTTCCTTCTTTCTGTTTGTATCCAGAGATGCTCACTTTAGCAGAAATGGAATTTGACCTTATATTCACATATCTTTCATAAGAATTACCTGCAAATGTCTGTGCCTTTCTATAATCAGTCTCTGGCCTGGAAAACATAAACATGATATTCAGATTGATACCAACGGTGAAGGAAAGAAAATTAATATAAATTTGCTGGAAAGGACTTCAGGACCTACAAACGATTTATTTTCATACCTGCTGTGCAGCTTCTGTTGTATCACTGAAACAAAAGGATAAAGAAAAATCATTCTTTCTGTTCTAATACTACAAAAGAATAACTGGAGGGTGCTTATCCTTTACATACCTTTAAATGGCTGATATCTTTTCCATATGAATAGAAAGGCCATAACTAGGATCAAAACTAACGAAATTCCAGTTATTACTGCAAGAGATGACAAAGATTTTCCTTTCTGGGCCAGCTTCTCCAATCCTGTGTCAAAAAAGATGAGAACTGCATTTAACCTCTTGCTCTGTATAATGGACTATTATGACACACACAAAAAAAAAGAATCTTGAAATTCCTTTGAAGCTAGTAAAAACTATATACTATATACCTATATATATGCCCTCTATACTATATATTTATGAAAAATAGATAAACAATTTTGGTTGTTTTGAATTGGTAATGATTTTTTTCCTACAAAACACTTAAACTGAAGAAATAATGATGCCTGTTTTAGAGATGAGCCCAAAACAGATTAGTATTTGAAGCTAAATGAAGTACAGTAAACACATAATACAAGAGTTACTAAACGGAATCGTACAGCATGGGAAAAAAGGAGATGAATATCCTAGTCTTAGGCATGAAAACTTTATTTAACCAAAAGCAGCTAACAAAGCCTATATAGGGTGCTCAGTAGAACTGGGATTAGAGATCAGCTCTCTTGATCCCATTACTGTGGATTAACTACAAATCATTTTCTATACAGATTATCATTAGAGTATATGGGCTTCCATTGTGTCTATCTTCTTGAGATCAAGAGACATGTCAAGAATTCATGAGGTGAAACAGCATTTTCCTCTTCCTACAACTAAGTTCTAAAAAACAAAACAAACAAACAAACCCAAAACAAGTCAAATTGTTTTGGTCCTAACATGGTATATGAAAAAGTTGTTTAAAATTGTTTCAAATCATCAGCCTGAACATATTCTTCTGTTATCCAAATGGTTACTGGTGGCTGTTAGCTAAATGGTAACTGGTGAGTTAGTTTAAGGATATGCCCAAGTTCGGTAGGTAGAGAGGTGTTTTCTTTATTTCAGTTACTGATGCCTGGCTGCTGCAGGATCTCCATCCATTGACTCTTGGTGTAGATGAAATAGAGTGTTTTATTTAGTAGCTGCAATCTTTCTATTTTTCAAAATGTTTCCCAAGATATGAACATCAGAAGATTCAGTGAACAGAATAGAGCCATCTCATCTCAGCCACAGTACCCAAACCACAACTACCTACGAACCTAACTCTGCTTTCACTAGAACTTTGGCCTGGTATGTCTCAATGTACAATGTCTTTCTGTCTGGTTTACTCTGCCATTAATTTCTCATTAGAAAATTGAGTATTGATTTTGTTTTCAGCTTGGATCTATCTGGGAAGTTGCTGACAGGGTAAAACCAGAAAAGATGGGCATGGTTTCAGTGTGGCCTTGGAGATGTGGCGCACTGTTGTAGGCCTCTGATGCGCTGTGTTTTTCTCCTCAATAAAAGTGCCGATCTTCAGTTAGGCGATGTTCCCTTCTCTCTCTGGGGTTGCTTGAGACACAATGCAACAGGCTAAATGTAAAGGAAGTGATTCTTCCTTGCCCAATGTATAGGGCGTTAGGTTTGCCAATAAAATAAAGAATTATAATCACCTTGATCAAGCAAATATTTTCCAGGCTGAAAACAGCAAATGCTTGAGCCCAGAGAGGAAGAAGAAACCAGTGGAATTATAACTGGAATAGTCCAGCCTGGATCTTTTATCTCACTTCCTATGTTGATCCATTCCACTTTCCGCCAATATGTCATTTCCAGCTAATTGAAGGCTGAAGACAGTACCCTCCAGTGGCTCGTCACAGGAATAAGGGTTAAGACAACAGTATTTTTAACTCCTAAAACTTAACACAGCCCTATTGTACGCACAGCTGCATGTAGGTCTCCTTCCTGTTGGGTCTATTCCTCTTTTGAAACACATTGATATTCATCCTTCTTTTCAGCAGTTTGTGCTAGGTGGGAGAGAAATCTGAGTAGCTGTAAGAGCTGTATAGTAGGAAGGGATAACTGAACTACTGCATTATTTTTCTAAAGATTTTCAGACCTCTGACAGGCTGGTTGTTGCTAAAATCCCATCATAAATTAATAAATTCTGTTCACGTGTATTCAGGTCCAAATATATTCGCACTATTTCTTTCCTTTGCTCAGACTTTCTGTTGAGATACCCTTGAACTGCAGGTTTTCCAGCAAGACTTATGGACTTTTGGGCTTAAAATACACAAAATATTTCCAAAAAGCTCTATATTTTTAATTAGGAAATGCATATTTCTGAGAATACAAAGTCATGGATTTCAAACAGGTTTTGAAAGGAAATCTCAGATTAAGGTATTACTTTGACAGTACTGATGCATATCCACATTCAAATCATAACTTATGTTAACTATCAGCAGAAGCGGTATTTTCATTTCTAACAGCACACAGCAGCTCGCTTTCTGTTTGCTTTCTCCACTAACTGCAGGGTTTAGTTTTAAAGTGCAGAATTCTCACTGTAAAACTATAACCCGTCGTCCTGCCAGTGTATGTAAGGCCATGGATTTGCGGCGGTTACGTAAGGGGGCTTGAACAATGGCCATCTGCTCTCCTTGTTTATCTCACTAACGAATGGCCGAGCTCTTTGTTCTGAACAAGCAAAACTGCTTGGTTTAATTTTCCAAAAGGCAGTGGATTAGATGGGGTTGCACATCAGTAGCACACATTCCTTATCTGAAAATATGTCTATGATCTTAATGATTCTAGACTTCCTCAAGATCTTACTCTTTACAGTATGCTTTTCTTGGAGATTTTCAAAAAGAAATAATGCTTTGTTGCTCTTTAATACAGGCATAATTTGGTGCAGGAACTTAACTTATAATGTATGGGAAATAAAGGAGACGTGGATTTAGCAGGACTTAGCAATAAACTCAGATTCTAAAAAATGGAAGTGTTTACATGCATATTGTAATAAAACTATTCAGCAGCACTGAAAATACAGCCTGTATTATTATCATACATTAAGCTAAGATTCTTATCATTGCTAATCACACTGGGAAAGTGTTAAAGGACCCTTGCTGCTGTTGGTCTCTGCCTCATTACTTTGGTAATGATGTGTGCTTGAAGCTATCCCATGTATTGCTCACCTAGCAGCCCCAGGACTCCCAGTTCCTAGGAAAGAGACAGTGACAAAATCTGCCCATGGTAGGAAAAGCCTAATTTGGCATGCAACAGATTTCTGCATCATAGTCTCCATTTATCATTTTTAAAAGGACAGATTAAAAAAACATAGAGTGAGAAATATATAATCTGTTGGGTTAATTGGTCCTGATGAGGTTTGCATATTGAGAAGGTATTTCTGGTCAAGTGCTAAAGCTCCAAATGGCCAAATATGCTAGAGTGCCCAGCTGCCACAAAACTCCACACGGTATATGCTCCCACAAAACTCGACACTCACACGGTATATGAATGGCCCAAATCCCTTCTACTTTTTTCTAATCAGTACTCAGTACTCGTAATTCTGTAATAAATTCTGTAAGAATACTTCCTCCTTCTGGGGTCAACACTATGCTCAAATGCTGCATTTGCTTGGCAATTAATTAACATTCTTACCTACAGAAGTAACGATCACGGTGAAATGAGTTTCATCTCGTTTTCCCGTCACGTTGTTGAAAGCACAGCACATGTAATCTACTGTCTTCTGGGCCACTTTATCAGATATAACTTCCAGATAGGGTCCATATTGGATTACATGGGTGGTATTGTCAGCCCTCTGAATCCATGAATAAGTATTTGGTGGATTTGAGTCTGCTGAGCAATCAAACTGTACAGCTTCTCCTAGGTCAACTGTAAACACTGCCCCTACCTTCAGACCTTTATCTGATTTAACTCTGAGCCCATAAGGTCCGTCTGCATTGAAGAAAAAAAAAACAGTTGAAAAATTAAAAACAAAGTAAATAAAGTATTTTTTAATATAGATTTTTAAATCTAGGCTAGCTTTTAAAATGGCTGCCATATTCAATTATTTCAGGTAAAAGGTCTTTAGTACAATAACATGATCTCTACTAAGCTTATCTCAGACTACATCCACTTAATATTGATCTAATTGCTGTTTAGGGAAACAGTTCAGGTCTAAGAATGGTTTAGTATGATAAAAATAAAGATAAGTGAAGAGCAGTTGGAAGAGCCACAAGGTAAAGAAGCAATTCTTTTCCATGCGCATATTTGGCCCTTTATATTTAAATGCCATACTTATGGGCATAAATCATTTCTCCAGGCATTTAAAACTGAGCAAATCAATCTTGAAATATATAAACATCTACTGTAACACTTTGCAGTATAATAATTAATTGTGGAATTACACTACAGGTATAAGACCAAAAGAGGAATGACATAGATAGCTTCAGATACTGTTTCTGTATGTGAATTTCCATATAAATGACTGTAGATAACTTGAGGAATTGTTTTCCATAGATGACTGTTACAATTTAATTTAAACTTCCCCCCACGTAGTAGGCTTCCATATTTCCCCACTTCAGTTTCTTTCCAGAGGAAGCCATTATGTCTAAGGAAAGAGAGGTTTCTGCAGAGAATATAATGAGAGGAGACATTTATTGTCCAATAGCTACATGTTTGTTAGTCAGAAAGTTACTCAAGTAAGTATTTTCAGGGTATTGTCATAGGAAAATTTGGAATGAAAATAATATATGATTATTTGAATTATATGAATATATGATTAAGCATGATAATATTTCCTATACTATTTTTAATAGATCATTTGAGATTCTGCTTTTAACATCTTCACATTTTAAAATCTACTTTTACAATGATATGAGTATAGAAAATAATGTAGAGACTACAATGGATTTTAAAATCTACTTTTACAAGGACCTGAGCACACAAAATAATGTAGAGACCATCATAATTGCAATGTGCTCTGTTAAATTACCTTTTCCCATCCAAAGAACTTATCACTTTAATGTTGATAATCCCTTAAGGGCTTACATGCATAATTAAAAATGCACAAATCTAATATTAACAGATGCCACAAGAATCCAGAAGAAAATATGCAAAGTGAACAGGAGTCATGCATTCATACAGCAA
Source organism: Crypturellus undulatus (assembly GCA_013389825.1). Classification (NCBI taxonomy): domain Eukaryota; kingdom Metazoa; phylum Chordata; class Aves; order Tinamiformes; family Tinamidae; genus Crypturellus; species Crypturellus undulatus. The sequence goes on along the minus strand of VWPW01004536.1, from coordinate 225,986 downwards.
AAAGACTGATAATGCAATAGTATATGTATTTTAGATGGCATTATCAATTAACACTCCACCTTCCTATGATTGCTGGAAGCATTGAAATGATATAGTTGATTTTGAATGTGAAATTTTTTGCTGCTCCATTTCTTATCAGGAAATTCAGGCTGACATTAGCCTTTAAACGCATTGTATTTATTCCATGCTTGCCTTATTTTTGAGATTGATTCACTTCTCAACAACACACAGGCTAACACCATTACTTCCTGTGTGCATTTTTCCCTCTCTATTTACAAAGATTTTGAAAGACAGTGTAGTTTATCACACCACAAGATCATTTTAGTTCCTTTTTTACTAGAGGCTCAAATTTCACAGTATAAACTTGTCAAACTTTCTATTCTCTCTGCTTTTTTCTTAGTGGTAAGCTTTCTCCAAACTCATTTTAAGAATAGGCAATCTTTATGCCCAATATTTAGCTGGAAAATGCAAAACATTCACTACGTGAATCAGGCCAGCTCCAAACTATATTGCAGGGGGCAAAATAGATGCAGGGCTCCCTGTTGCTCACAGGCTCTGTAGCTCCCGAGGCATTAGCTCTCCTGTATCCCTGAGTCAGTTCACCACACGGTAATAAATACTTGGGGAATCTGCAGAGCTGTCCCTACGAAACCCAGCTGTTTCCTCTCCAGCTGAACCTTTACCTGCACAGGAAGGCCTCTCAATACGCCAGCCTCTCACTGGGACTTACTGCTAGTAGGGATGGATCTCACTTCTTTTGCATGCCATTCTAAGCAGTAGCTTTTCCCGAAACGAAAGCAAAACCACTCCTGCATCATTTATAGGAAGGAACACACTTTTTTATGTTTGCGTTCCTCCCATGCAACTGTTCTTTCTGCTGCTGGCTTTTATTTTCACTGCTAATATAAGCATTGGTACATGTGAACAGAAATTAACAGGAGGAAAACCTGACTGGTCTCCCATGCTCCCTCACTGCAATAGAGTCAGTATTGGTTTCTGCTTTTGCATTAATAGTATGACAGTGCAGCAAAAGTAAACAACACTAACAGCATAATTACACTTCTGTAGAAAAGCCGCATATCAAAAGAAACCATTATAACACCAGTGACGCACATCGACTGGGGAAGTAGGTTTGAAAAAGTTTTTTAAAAAAAAAAAGAAAGAAGCATAAAAAAAAAAGTGAGGTCTTGGAAAGGTCTGAAAAGTAGGATTCCTTGATGTAATTAGCACAAGCACTAGGTAAGCCTCCTGCCTTGCCTGAGTCAGACTTTTGCCTCCTCTTAGACTTCTGTCTACTGTAACACACTGTAAAACAGCATTTAGGGAGCTGGGAGGCATCCCTTGTTTCATTAAAGGATATTGTCATTCTTGAGGATGGAACCAATGAAAAAGCAAATGACTGACACTTTCCTCTCTAGGACTAAATGCATTCTGGTTTTTTTTGAAGTCCAAAGGAAGGAAATCCCACTTAGTAAATTCAACTCTGTCATCGCAATAGAATAGATTCTGTTACAGCCTCTATGATAGCTTCTTCCAGCCTTGAAACGATTTATTTCTGGATCAAGCTATTGGAATAATAATGTTCTGAGGTACACTGTCATTACAGTAAATGGAGGAGTGCAGTCCATTAATGGGAAACAAAGAACAAAACAAAACACTTGTGATTCTCAGTGAAAAAGATGAATTCTTGCTTCATGGATCTACATGCAGTTCTACTACTTCTTTGCAGTATCATTGCCAGAAGAAACAAGTCTCTTGTCTCAGTAAAGCCAGTTAACTAAATGACTTGTAAAGTAATAAATCACCTGTTCTGAGTAACAATTTAGTGCTCTGTGGGAATATTTCCAATTGCTCCTATCACCATGAGGCTGTTAGTTTCCAAGCAGATGGCAGGTATTTACTGTGAGTGACCTTTTATTTACCACTTACAGTAACTCCCCCGCAGCAATGGCATATGGTACATAGAGATCCTGGGGCCTGTCCTGGATTGATATTGACAACTGCTTGATGGAAGACAAACCGCCTCTGCTGGCAGGGGTGGACCTGAATTATGGGCCTCAGTATAGCCCAAGAAGCAGGATCCTCACACCCATTACTGATTTGGACAGTGGTAGCACTGCAGGTATTGCAGTCTTTCAGTATTGCAATGTTTTCTGATAATGTTTCTTCAGGTTTAAATTATCCACAAAGCAAAAACGTATTGTCAGGGGCATGAAATTGGGTTGTTAGATTCTTCTCTGATTCTTCTCTTATTCTGACCCTTAAACATCTTGTAGGTATATCAAGTAGATTTTCCAAAGAGTCATCTTGTCATAAATATAAAATTAAATCTGAATTGAGAATCTTCTTTTTAAATAAGGTACTCCTGCAGAAAGAGTTAATTTCTTTAATTAGACTAATACAGATGGAGAAAAAGGGGTTTGGGGCACACAAATCTCTCATCACATGTGAAAAGAAAACAGCTGACTGCAAGCAGTGTAGACGCCAGGCACACTTTCTTGGATTTTACCTGTCCTGCTGAGTTCAAACTACCTACAAAATTTGTTTCTCTTAAATTATTAAATCATTGCAGTTTCCACAGTGCTCTCTCTTTAGAAATGCAAGCAAATAGATAATGAACCAAATAATGAATAGTTTGGAACCAAAACCATGACCATCTCTGAACAGGAACTGGCATCTAACCTCACAATGGAGTTAAAGAAAGAAAGAAAACCTCTGGAACTTAGGAATGGGCTTTTTGCACCACTGAATTCAATCTTCCACTGAGGTAAACAATCACATCACAGAATCCCACATGTGAATTGGTCGTCTGTAGTAAAAGCAATTTGCAGAGGTTTGCAGAGTAGGAGACAACATCTAGCTTCTGATCAAAATGTACTAATAGCTAGTTCAGGTTTTATTCATCTGCCAACCTCATTCTCTACACAACTCTCTATTCTCTCTCATGCCTACCGCTTGCTGTGGAAAAAAAATGCTATTTCTTTCAGCTTTTTTTTTGCTAAATCAATGTCTCAGCTTCATTCTGTTCCATTTCTTTCTATTTTGAGTTCACTGTTGTTAAATGTGGATCGTTGGAACTCTAAACAGTATTATACACAAGGCCTCATCTCACGTGGCATTAGTATTCCCCTTATTTACTGGACGTACTTTGCTGAAACACCTTAAAATTACTTGCATCCTTTTGGCTGCTGAATCCAAATGTCAGTTCACAAACATCTTGCGATGAGTTTAAGCCCCAAAGTTCTCTGCCTCAGCTATTTCCAGACAAAACTCCATGTTACCAGAAGAAACTCATGTTTTTATTCTCTAGCTGCACAACCTCGTATTTTTCACTAGTGAATTTCATAATGGTTCTATTACTGTTTTTCATATTCACCCGGTCCTCCCAGTTTTACGTCGCAGGTGAAGCTTATTGTCATGCACCCAGTTTTTATGCTGACATCATTAATGAAAGTATGAAATACATTTTGATTCAAAATGATTGTAAGAAGTTACAGCTATCACAAATAAAATTATTTTGACTACAAACACACCTACAATGTTGGCTCAGTTGCCTGCTTACCGTAGTCAGAGGTACTCTCTCCAGCCAAAGCATTTATACAAAGGTAGTTAGGAATATTTAAGATACTTACAGTATATGGTTGGTGCAATTACTTCACTTTCCATTGCACTTACAGGGTTGGTTACCAAACAGCTGTAATTCCCAATGTCTTCTTTTACAACAGGAAGAATTAAAAGCGTAGAATTGTTTGAGGAGAAGGTGTAATTAGGGCCAGCATGGAGACGCTTGCCATTTTTCATCCACTGGTAGACTATCCTTGTACCTTTTCCCACAGTGCATTTTAATGTTATATTCCCAACGTGCTCCACTACCCCTGAAGACGGGTCTGTATGTACAGTTGGCTTTGTGACAGGAACTGCAGAGTAAACAGATATGAAGAGTTACAAAAGTGACTAGCAACTACACTATAGTCTTCACTGTCGAGATTATACAAATAATAGTCATGATGGTCTCTGGGAAGTACTCATATTTCAATTTTTGTTTGTGAAATATGGTTAAATATGGCCAAATTCTCAGCTAATGACTGCAAGAATTGTTCTATATACTTAAATGAAGCCAGAGTTTCTTTTATTGGTAATATAACAGAGGCTGGAATCAGGTATCCTGTTCCGTCCGTCTTCTGTCCCATGAGCAAAAGACATTAGCCACAAGAATGGAAGAGTGCAAGGCATGGCAGTGCCCACACTACGTGACTTGCTCAGTGTTACTGCAAGTCAGTATAGCTTGTCAGGCCTGATGATTCATATTAATGCCTCTCCTGACTGATAGCACAGTGCAGCTTTTGAAACACTTCTTCAGTCTGTCTAATTTCATATTAATTATTGAGGTCTATACTCCTTTAGTTACTTATAACAAATATTAGTCAAAGTACTGACTTTGTTTAAAGATGAAAATATTCTGCCACTGCTCCAGCCTTTGTAGAAAATAACACAACTTAATTGTTACTCATGCACAGTTGGATTAAATTATATACCACTGTAGCTCGATTCTAAGTACTCGTAATTCATAACTATTGCAATTTTATTTGCAAAATGAAGATACTGCATTTTATTAACTTACCATCAACAGCTACTTGAATCTTTTGACTGGCAGCTATTGTCCTATTTCCACGGACATTGACCTTTACAATGTAATTGCCCTCATCACTGATATGTAATGGATCGATCATCAGAGATGCATTCGGTGGTATGAGGGTAAATTTGTGCTGATATTCCAAGTCTGGAACTACTGTCTGATTTACAGAGCCAAGCAAATATTTTGGATTAGTTTGAGGCCTCTCAAACAGCCAAATAATCTGGACTTCAGAAGCTGTAGTGTTGAAATTGTAGTTAACAACAAGATGGAGGGGTTGCCCCTCAATACCATGGATAGTATGAGATGGTACTGTCAACTTTAAGGCAGAACAAGCACCTGTATAAAAAAAGAAACAACGAAATAATAAACAAAACCAAAATACAAATGGGAACGCTAGAAAATTAAAATGAGAAATTCTCACAGAAAAAGAATAGAATTAAGGGTTATACTTTTTTAAGTGGCTATGACTCAAGTTTCAGGGACGAAAGGGGAAAACTCTCATTGATTTTAGTGGAGTTTGATCTAGCTATATATTTCCAGCATCAACATTGATGGAAAGCTGAAGTTGGAAAGGATAATTATGATCCTTGGGCAGAAGACTTTTAAAAAGCATGACAAAAATGAGAAAAGGTGCATTCACCTTTTAGTTTAAAATTTTTCCACTTTAAAATTGTCTCAGTTTCTAGAGCTTACACTGTCTTGGACTGCAGACACAATGTATATATTTTTTGTGGGGTTAGCCAGGAGAAATTTCTTACTATTATTTTATCTTACTATTATTATATCTTATTATATATTCTCTTATATTATTATCTTATATATTGATACATGATATTCCATATATTATTATATTTAATATGTAATATATACTATGTTATATTATCATATTATATTATTTTCTCATGTGTGTCCAATTTCCTAGGTTATTTAACAGAAATTGATATAAAAAATCAATTTAGTAGCATAATATGGCATCTCTATGGCATGTCTTTTGGGTTATAATTTCAAATTTCACTGCACGGATGTTTTCCACCTGAAGTAGTATCTTACTAGATTATATCTGTCCTAAGAAACTGACTGAAGAGTCTAACAAGTAGCCATTTCAAATAAATTGTATGTAGTTACTACAGTTATGTGCATTATGCCCTTAAGACTATATTCCAGAAACATTATGAGATCACAAAAATGAAATATTTCAATTGTAGGAAACAGCAGTTTGCTGCTGATATCCACAAAAGCAAAATGTTGTTTCACAATTAACCCCATCCTCCAAGAATCCTACCTCCTAAGGTGTAAAATGGCCACCGGTTCAGTTCCTTGTTAGCTTTCCCATGCTTTATTTTATAATCAGCTGTCATTGTGTCAACTTTAGATTTATAGCACGTTATGAAAATTTTGTTCTTAAGACTGAGTGATAAATTTCCATGTGAACTTTTCCACCGCACTCTTAAGTACAGCAATAGTGTGAAGCACTGGCATTAATGAATTGATTTCACAGCAGCGTGTAATTGAAAAGACTTTGCAGACAAGAAATTTAAGCATAAAGAAAATTAACAGCAAAGATATCCACTGATTTTTGGATTGCCAGTTTGAGACATGAAGGCCTGAGTTTTTCAAAACACATACAAATAGCATTTTCTATCTTCAAGACACATTTCCTATTGACTTCAGTTGTCGTTTTGAGCACTTAGTATTTCTGCAAAGCACACTTCAAGTGTTAGAAACAGGCAACCTCCTATTAGTAACTACCTATAGAAAGCTTGATTTAAAGTAATGTGTCCAACACTGCATAGGAACTTGCTGGCGACTGCAAGAATGCTTTTGACAGGGCAACATTCAGCAGCTTCACTGTGGACCACCCCTTATTCTCCTGCTCCTCAGTGCCTTATTCTTCACACACCTCCCAATATCTGTAATAAAGTAACTCTCCTGCTTAATTACCTATCACCTTTTGGAGAAAAGGGGGGCATGGGGAGCTATGTGAGAAAAATGTATGTAACTGTGCTATTAAAAGATTAATATAACACATAATGATTTGGGTTTTTTTTTTTTGCATATCCTAGCTTCATAGTATTTGTCTTTATGACAAAAAGATGTTTGCTAAGAGTTTATGTGTGTCTAATTTCTTAGGTTATATTACAGAAAAGGATATAAAAACATCAACTTGGTAGCATAATATGACATCTGTATGTGCTGTCTTTTGGGTTGGAATCTTCAAATTTCACTGCACAGCTGTTTACCGCTTGGGCTAACAGAGCTAATGGCAAATAAAAGAGCGCTGTGTAAGTGTGGATTAGGGCAGGTCATGGGTAGGAATAACAGATGCAGCAGGGAGCTATATACTGCCAGCAATTTATATCAGAGATACTCTTGGAGGGCGTGAAAAGAAGCAGAGAACATGCCAAAAAGATATGGTGTGGGAGAGGGCTTGGTCTTGGGTGGCTAGTAATGTTCTCTGAGGTTGTACACCAAAGAAACAGAAAAAATAACACAGATCTCTGGGATACTAACTCTATTTCAGGAAGAACATGTAATTTATTAAGAAATCTCTGGTCATGTTCTATCAGGTTTGCAGCTATTAAGCTTTACAGTCAATACAAAGCCAGCTACAGCCTACAAAAAAGTCATTTTGTAGTCGGCTCCTGATTCTTGCCTCCACCTGAACACCTGCCATGAAGCTGAGCGGTTTTACTTCAGCTACCAAAGATAGTTTCCAGCACAGAAACCAAAGGGAACCAGCTTGGTGCAGCTCCTCAGCAGAATACTCTAGGGGTGATGCATGTAAAAGCAGTGAAATCCCCTGATCAAAAGCCTGCCAAAGACCTTTTCTCTGGGAATAAAGAGGAAAAGGGCAAATTTTAGAGACTGCCTGGACATTGCTGTGGTGAGAAATGTGTAGGAGCAGCTCAGTGGGGAGAAACATGGTAGAGGGCAGGAAGCATCAAACAGATGTAAGTGGAGGAGGCACAGGATGTACATTTGAACTTTTAAAACTCCTTAAATCAATACCTGTAAATCACAAATATGGGGAAATCTTTAAGTGATCAGTTGAAAAGATCTGGCTGCGTTGTTTCTCGTTCGCTATGTATGAAACTGCTCAGTTTGGGGGGTTGTCACAGATAGCTATGTTATAAAGCTGCTGATTGCACTGTGCGCAAGAAGCTGGTGACAGCTGCCATAGTAATCAGAAATTATGCAAAACATATTTCTCACAGATTTGTGTGGACAGAAAATTGGCAGAAAAAAAAGCAGGTGTAGTAAGCACAGGGATAATGGGGATCACGAGTATAAAAGCTATCTTCGTAAATGAATCTCAACCCCTTTCAAATTAAAAAGAGAATTCTTCCTGGAAAATTTCACTGCTTTCCAGTTAAAAATATACAAAAGAAGTAGGAAATTAACCTTACTTGGTTCCTGGTGATTCATGGAGAAAAGCGGCCCCATTTAACAGCTTAGGAAAACATTCTGAATTGCGGCTCAGGAAATTCTGTTAGCAAAGGCCCGGCCGGTGGGCTGTATCCCACTACGGAGTGGCTTGGGAGCCACTGGGGGTTTTGCCGCTCGCTCAGAGCCCGCTGAGGGGGCGGCAGGAATTGCTGTCTGCCGGCAGCCTCCCCGTGGCCGGGAAGGCTGTGGGGAGGGAGAGGCTGTCGTTTGGAGACGTCCTCACCAGCTCATGCTCTCTGTAAAAGGCTCCCGTTTCATGGCAGGAAGAGCAGGTGACTTGTGGCTTTAGTAGAGATCCACCGCAGTCTGGATCATCAACCTCATTTCACACATTTTCACTTTTAATGAAATTAAAACTGAAGAATCTTAATGACTAATTCTTGAGTTAATGTAATAGTGAAACCAGGCCACTGTGGCCCAACTCAGTGCAAACAGTAATATTCCCATAGGCATATATTCCATATTGCTATAGATTTCTAAATACAATGTACATTTTTCCATCAGGATGCAATTCCTATGACTAGTTTTTATAGAATGACTACAAGCAAAGTGGGTTGTGCCAAAATGACCTCCATCTGGAGCTGTGATCTCTTTTGCTATCACCAGTATTAGCAAGCACAACAGAACCGTTGACATAAAACAAGGGCTGCAGCTTTAGTTTAAATAAAAAACTATGACATAACTTTAGAGTTTACTGCATAAACCAAAACCTGCTTAGCAAGGTTTTATCATTCTCTAAATTTAACACACACATCCCCTTGTCAAAGTGAGTTTGGATTCTCAATTGCTTTGCACATGAGTTCTTAGTATAAATTACCATTAAAAAACTGGAATACCTTTTATAACTTTTGCAAATACGTTCATTTATGAAAAAAAAAAAGATATATGATGCAGCATGTGGAGCAGGAAATCTTCTGTTCTTCTGCCTTTATTTATGAAAGGAGGATTTTAACCAAAAGTTCCAGTGAAGATGTAATGCAGATAAAAAAGTAAATATTCATTGTATTCTTATCAAAAAGTTTTGAGTTTTAAAGAGGAAATCTGATTATCTTCATATAAAACTGTAGTTGTTTTGAAACCAAAAGTCTTTACAAAGTGTTTTAATTCAAAATCAAGGAAAACAGGCTTCTGTATATGGTTCAAAAAAAGGATAAAAGAAAAAATGTCCTTACACACAAACTAACAACTAACAAAGGATGTAAAATATTTGTAAAACTACATATTCCTTCTGTTCATATCTATAAAAAGTTAAGTATAGAATCCAGAAATCATGGAATCATTATGGTTGGAAAAGACCTTCAAGATCATTGAGTCCAACCGATAGCAAAAGTGGATTACAAGAGTTGTAGAAATATAACTTTACTTAACACTTAATCACAGGAAATTGCTATAGAAATGCATAAACTTCATTTTTTTTTCAAAGTCAAGGATAACATGTATACTTATGAAAACTATACCCAGATACTAAGCAAAAATACTATTAATGAAAAGCCATCTTCAGATGACCAGAAGATTAAATTAGCTTTAATACCAAATACATTTAAATATTTAATAGAAATTTTACATCATAATAAGAACTGAAAAATAAGTCAGCACCAATACAACATAATAATGCATTTTTAAAGAGATGAGTGACATTTATAATCAGCTTTGGTTCTGAACCTCTCAAGCTGTACTTGTTAGAAGAATGCAAAATGTATATTTTAGTAAAACATGATGCGACATATATATATATGTCTACTGTCAAGTCAATGTTTTATTTACAGATATGTATAGGGCTAAATTTTGAGAGTTTATAAAAGTTTCTAGTTCTACTCACAAAATGGTGGCATTTTCTGATTAAGACCTGTTAAGACTACTTAAAATAAAACAACTGACAATATAATAGAAGTGTCTTTAGGCTTAAGAATAGGAAAATTAGTCACATTTCTACAACGACAGTCAAATATCATTCATACTTCAAATTCATACTTCAATACATTCATACAAATATCATTCTTACCTACAAGTAGAAAATATATTTTGCACGATAAGTCGCAAAATAAGTTGCTAAAGGGCTCCATGAAAGCATCCTGTCCCATACAAATCCCACCTTCTTCTCAGTGTTAAGGCAGAGCTTGGACCAGCAGCTGCTGGTTTATTTGCTAGGAAAATCAGCAATGAGTTAACAGGCCCTATCCTGTCCCCTGCCTTGTGTCATTTGAATATGTGTATACAAAGAACAAAGGGAGTGGAGCACCTGTTAGATTAGTGCCCATCTTCATTGCCGCTGACTTTATCGTAACCCTTCCCCAGAGCAAACAGGACACAGAATACCATAAATGAGGGGCAGAATATGAAGCACTCTGAATTAATTTAAATAAATGTTCACAATGTACAAGTTATATAGGTATTAACATCATATAGTCACACAGTGGCATAAATAAACTGTGCTACTTGATTCTACTTATTTCAAATTAGATCCTAGTATTCATACGTCTTTTTTTTTTCAGATAATGTCTTTTCCAGTGCCGAGGTCTCATTTTTATTAAGTGCGTTTACAAAAATATTATCAGCTATTATAGAGGTTTGTCTAAAACTGGAAAAGTGCAACAACAACAACAAAAAGCATAGTACCTAAGAAAATGTTATATACATCTTCCCTCTTTCTAGTGCTTGTTTCTGTAACTTTCTCAACGTTTTCCCTTAACATCCTTACTCAGAGATGATTTTGTTCCCTTTTGTTCCATTACATAGATGTAATGTGAAGGGTATCCTCTAGATAAAGTGAGCAACATGATAAAGCTGTTGATTTAGCTGCTTGTCACTGTTTATTCTGCAATAGCTTACATCAGTTTGAATGAATATTAAAATTAATGCATGCTTTGGATCTTGTCCAAGGCTGTCACTCACTGCACAAATCTAATCAGCAGTAAACCAGCAGCCCTCCCGGAGGTGCGTGTGCAATGATAGTCTGCAGCAGCAAATATCTGCATCAACAGAGATGGTTTATCCATAGAAAAACGCACTTGAAGTTTTCACTGTCCAGCACTTAGGTAGACTATTATGGATTAGTAAGTATTAGACTGTAATGTATCCTGCCTTGTGGAGGAGGGACAGGTTGCAAGGAACTGTCCCTCTCACTCCGTGCCCGTGCTGGTGTTAAGGGCAGGGGCCCTGCAAGGTGCGAAGCAACCGCTGGAAGCACCGAACACTCCAGTTTTACTGAAGCTAAAAGGAGCTGAAACTTTCCAGAACCTTCCACAATTTTTAGCAACTTTATATGGTCAAATGGAAGAAATACGAGTTATTCCATCTTAACAAAGTCATGCAGTGATCCCGGCAGAAATAACGTCACTCCCCAACACGAGTGAGCAGAGGCAGAGGCCATTTTATGCACTCCCAGGGGCTTCAGGTGTCTCCTCTCCTGCTCCTCCTGAATGCTGCTGGCTACCATCTGTGTTTACCCCACTTGGTTGTAGGCTCTGCGTGTCATATTTTAACTTATTATAAAACCCGATTTAGAAAATGGTAATAAAATACTGGTCATAGGTTCCAAATAATGTCTAACGGAAATGAATGGGAGCTTTCACACTTGGATAAAGTCATTTTGAGTCTTTTAAAAGCACCATGTGGGCTAAGAAAATTTAGAAAAATAAAACAGATTAGGACAGTTATATTTTTAAGTAAATGGCTCAGTATTTCCAGCATTGTGGTATGCTCCTAATGTAATTAACATGTTATGTTGATATTTTTTATACTGAATAATTTACGCAAAATGTAAACAGAAATGTACTTTTTTTTCTATAGAATTCTAGTTTGTGCTGATTGTTAAATAGAATTAAGACTTAGTGCAAATTAAATCTTACAAATTTCCTTTTAACAGAAGCAACTGGATTAAAGTTGCACTAAAGCAACGTTATTTGTAGCAATAATATTCTGAATGATTTCATATTTCAGCTAATCTTATTTTGTAACTAATAAACTGCTTTTTAATGTGCTCAACTCATTAGAGGTTTTGTACAGAAATAACTAAGGATATTATTTTCAATGGTAGTCAGAACCTGCAATTCTTGCTCGAGAAAAGGGCACCGCTGGTTAAGTTCATTTTCATCATTCTGCCTTCTAATATGGGCAGAAATACACCCATTTCCATCAGACATATCAGCAACAGGTACTTGGGCAGCTGTGCGTCTAAATAACAGTATTAACAAGTACGCGCTGGGCTGATCTGTGTGTCAGACTGCTATCTCCGAAGGGGAAGGCAGCCTTTTCCGGAGTTAGGCTGCCCTGGGTACAAGTAGCTTTACTCTTCAGTGTCATCCCTAGCAAAGCAAAGATCATGGTTATTTTATTTATTTATTTTTTAACATACGGGTGAGCTATATATGACTAAACTCAATGTACAGACACACAAGTCGCTGTGGCTACTCATAATCCCACCGGGTCGTAATCCCAGGCAGGTCACGGCCACTGTTACACTCTGCCTTTTGCCTTTGCCCTTTTATTTGTCACTGACGTTTTCTTCCTCGCTTCAGGTAACCGCTTCCCAAGACGCGGTGCTCTCAGCGTATGTGCGCCGCGACACAACGCAGCGGACGAGGCGGCTCACCCCGGCGGCCCCGCCTCGCGGGGCGCTCACGCAGCCGGACGCAGAAGCGAAGCGCTGATTTCCCCTTTTTCCCCAAAAAACCGCTCCCTGCCGCGGGGCGGGATCAACGGCCGCGACCACCAGCAGCAGGGGGCGCCGCGCGCCCGCCGCCGCCGCCCCGCCCGGCGCGGGGGCTGACGGGACTCGTAGTTGCCGACGCGGCGCTCGCTGGGCGTGCGGAGGCTGCGGCGCCGCCGCGGGACTACCCGTCCCGGGGTGCAGCGGGCGCGCTAGGTCACGTGCCGCGCAACATGGCTTCCCCGGGCCGGGCGGCGGGGATGGAGCCCGCGGCTTGAGGCGGTGGCCGCGCGGCCTGGGAAAAGAGCATCGTCGTGGTCATCGTTGTGGTCATCGTCGTGATGCAGAAGATCAAGTCGCTCATGACCCGCCAGGTGAGCGGCTGGGCGGCTCGTGGGGGCTGCGGGGCGTGTGGGGGCGCCTCACTGGGGTCCTCGCATCCCCTTCGGCCTGTGCTTTCCTCTCCTTAATCAGCAACTGGAGCCAAACACAGTAGTTTGCGCCTTCGTAGAATTCACGTATGCGATGTATAACGTGCCTGTTCCATTAAATATTGCCCCAGTCTCCTGTATCAGCTTCCTTTCCCCCACATGAGCCCGGAGCAGTCAAGTAGTACTTCGTTTCTGTCTGTCAGTAACTGTCTGCAGCTGAAAGGCAGGCCCGGTTTGTAGGTGCTGGATTTGGGGGGGCTGGAAGGCTTACAGGGTGTCATCATGTTTGCATCTGTGTTTCTAAAGCACTGTGGGTTTTATTATTTATTTATTTATTTATTAGTATAAAAGGGTGTTCTAGAAGCTTTTGAGTCATTCAGACTTGCTAAGTATGTCTGAAATGAAGCGTGCTTACTCATGGGTCTAAATTTGAGACCTTAAAAAATGACTTAAAACTGCCCTGCTCCCCACCTAGTATTCTAGGTAGGTTTAGAAAATGGACGGAGAGTCAGTGCTGGACTTCATTTGCTTTTAAGCTATATTTTCAAAAGTGTAATGTGTATGCTGGAGACAGGGTTTTAAAATGGAGATCAACGTGGAAACCTGGTTTTCCCTGCTCTCCCTGCTGTCATACTGGGACAGATAATGAGCTTTCTCTTAGGACATTATAGGTCTGTGCTTGAGGACTCCTTATCAGTTCATTCGTTGGCCAAGAGGCAGCTGATCCCTTTGAAGTCTGCTTCCTGCTGAAAGGATTTCCTACATCATCGTTTTGGATGTGGTTTGCTCCTTTCTACCTCCAGGCTTAAATGAGTTCAGACATCTCTGCTCTGAGGTTTCTTATCCTGTTTTCTTTTAGGGTTTTCTTTTATGTTCTGGTTCTTTGGTGTGCCAGTAGTTCTTGATACTAGTGGAATGAAATAACTGCACGAAAGTATCAGCACAGTGTTAAATGATCAATTCGCAACCTGCTGAAAATGAGTTCTTGCTGTTTAAGGAATAAGCTGAGCATTAACTGTAGACACAAGTCTTGCTCAGTGAGTTGGCAATGGGAACATGAATCATTATCTCCTACCCCTATGGCTCTGAATCCAATTCTTTGTTTCTTGATCCCAGCAGTTTAGGTTCTGGGCTGAGGCCAACTGTATGAGGTTCAACAACGCCAGGTTGTTGCTCCTGCACTTCGGTCACAACAACCCCATGCAGAGCTACAGGCTTGGGGCAGCGTGGCTGCAGGGCTGTTGTGAGAAAAGCATCTGAGGGTGCTGGTCGGCAGCCGGCTGAACATGAGCCAGCAGCGTGCTCAGGTGACCAAGAAGGCCATCCGCCTCCAGGTTTGTGTCAGGAGCAATGTAGCCAGCAGGACCAGGGAAGGGATTGTCCTGATGTACTTGGTGCTGGAGAGGCTGCACCTCGGATACTGTGCTCAGTTTGGGGCCCATCACTACAAGAAGGACATTGAGGTGCAGGAGCCTGCGTCCCCACATGGCGAAGGGGCTGGAGCAGGGACCTTATCAGGAGCGACTGAGGGAGCTGTGGTTATTTAGCCTGGAGAAGAGGAGGCTAAGGAGAGACCTTATCGCTCTCTACAGCTACCTGAATAGCTACGGATAGGTCAAGAGGAAACGGCCTCAAGTTGTGCCAGGAGAGGTTCAGGTTAGACCTTAAGATGAATTTCTACCCGGAAAGCGTGGTGAAGCACTGGGACAAGCTGCCCAGGGAAGTGGTGGAGTCCCTGTCCCTGGCAGTGTTCAAGGAACAAGTAGATGAGGAGCTTTGGGACACGGGTTAGCAGGGATGGTAGTGATGGATACAGTTGGGCTCGACGATCTTGGGAGTCTTTTCCAACTATAATGATTCTATGGAATGAGTTTATATCAACTGAAAATATTTGATATATATTCGAAGGAAGTTTTTTTTTTTCTATATGTCTGAGAATCCAAAACCAGAAAGAAAAGGATGTACATAGTAAAAAGGTGAAGCAATTTTCAAGTGTAGTAGTTAACACAAAAATGATGAGCCTATAAAACACTTTATCACTTTTAACAGATTCTTTTACCTCTGTCAATTAAAATGAAATTTCTCTCATTGTATGCTGATTTTTTTAGTAGATGGTGTTTCTTTGAAGGTTACCTAATAGTTGCATAGCTCCTTTTGTTTCAAAAAAAGTATAAGTACCCGAGGCCTGTTTTTTTTTTTTTTTTTTTTGTTGTTGTTGTTGAAAAAATTGAAAGGGGCTAAAAATTGTATTGTGTCAGCTGGGGAGGATAGCAGATAGGGCTGTCTAAAAGTCAGAGCTCATGTGAATTGCCCGAAGACTCAAAGAAAGCTGGAGTCAGAACTCTATTTGAAACCTGAATGTGTGTTCACCTCTTCCTCCTCGTTTCTGGTTTTAGTAAAAACTTAGCGTTCTAGGAGAAAGTAACAGGAAACATGCTAAGTAGCATGTTTTGTGGTACTACTTTGCAAAATTGTGTTGAACATTCAGTAAACCCATACTCCCTAATTAATTGATACTGCCTGTAGAAACCTACAGTCTTACTAGAACATATTCTGTTTATATGAATTTGAGCATTTTAAGGAATAATTTTATACAATGCAGATTAGGCATCTTTTTCAGTTTTGCTATGGATAAGGAAAATCAGTCCTAAAAATTTATCGAAAACTTTTCCATCATACAAATCTAATTATGCTGTATAGAAAATGGCACTTAACTTGCATGAAACTTCATATGAATCTACCAATCCATCAAGTCAGTGCAGCAGAGTATGTTAAAAGTACAAACATGTCCAAACCCCATAAACATAAAATAAGAGATCTGGAAGCTGACAGGAGGATGTAATATGAAGTACATGAATATATGTGGGGGTTTTTGGTGAATTTTACTGAGAGAAAGTGCATGTTGTAGCATAGAGATTTAAATGCATAGCTGTTTGATTAATTTATACTTGAATAGTCTTATTTAAATGCTTGTAGAATAAGGCCTTACACTGACTTAAGGCTGGAAGGGTAATTTATTAAAGGGCTTTTTTCTCCTTCCCAAAGATGTGTTTCTTTGGACATGAACTAAAAGTTCTGCAGTTTGATATGAATCCTCGCTGACCATTCAAATTCTTTTAAAGGGTCTAAGGAGTCCTCAAGAGAGTGTTCATGACCTCAGTCCTATTGAAAGCTTTCGGATCCCTAGTAAGGTATGATTCATGTTTTTTGTTTGTTTTTTTTGTTTAAATTTTTCATTGTATCTTTAGATGACACTTTTTAAAATACTAATTTGCTGCTGTTCTCCTTGACAGTTTTATTTCTTGCTGAAAAATCTTATGAAGTATTTCTGATGGTGAGTTGTGAGGCAAAACAGTGTGCTGAGTCAAAATGATGTGACAGCATTTCCTTCTTGGAGCTTTTGAGTTCTCCTTGGGATTCCTGATCTTAATTCTATTTAGGATTTCTCCTGCAATGAAAAAAATGAAATAGCCTTCTACTTTCTGTCACTCTGGAAAATAAGACTCTACAGGCAGCTTGTGTAATATTAGTCTTGGTATTCAGTCATGGATTTAGTGCCATATGTGTATTTCACAGTTTTCATTTGCAGCATATATAATTAACTTTGAGTTGACTTTTAAATATTTGCTTTTTATTTGTTTATTTTGTTTCACTGCTTGATGCCATCCCAATTCTGCTTCACAGTTCCCTCTGTGATGAGAGGGGAGGGAGAGTCTTGTCACAATTTTTTGACAAGCCTGTTGATTTGACCACATGATTCACAAGACTCAATATGGATGATGTTTATTATTCAGTATTATTATTATTCAGTATTTACCAATCAGTAACTTGATCTACTGGTTTAAATTGAATTTGGATGCCTTACTTTGTAACAGTTACAAAAAAGAGTCCTGTGCTGCCTTGTGTGAAGGTGTGTGATAGGATGCTCTTACTGTGGTAGACCAGAACATCAATATTACCATGTGTTTAAAAAGATGAAATATCAATATCTGAATTGTCATAATGTTCTATTAAACAAGTGGCTAATATATAATTTCCAAGAGTGAATGTATTAAATTGCAGTTATGAAAGACCTGTCTCATTCTAATGGCTTCGATTTCAGAAATGTGCGTTCCTGTCACTCTAACTCACTGAGTATCCAGTTTCAGGCTGTGTAGAGTATATTTCTCAGATTTTCAATCTATAATAATTGATGTTATGTGTCTAGGAAGCCTATATTTTTTATCAATTAACAATGGGAAAAGAAGTACATTTTAATTCACATTTTTATATGTTTATGGCAGAGGGCAAAAATAAGCTTATGGCAGTTGTATGCTGTCAAACCTTAGTAATACAAGAACATAATCCGCAACTATTCTGTAAACAGAATCTCATTAAAATTGTTAGAAATTCTGTGCCCAGAAAGATTGCATCAACATTAAAACTTGTTGTGTATATATTTTTTTATTTTATAAATTACCAGCTATATTGCAATATCCACAAAAAGGTGAAATTTCCCTTGCATCACTCTGAAATTATCTGAGTAGGAAACTTGAAAACTGCTTTCTCTTCCACCAAAGCTTTTATCCGGAAGTGTTATAGTTTTCCATCTTCTAAGGCATTTTTTTTTCCTTCCTGAAATATTTTAGGTGAGTAGCGTTTAAACTAACTGGTATATTCAGAATGCTTTTCTGAATTTGTTTGAGGAATTTATATTGCAGAATCCTTTATTGCAGGATTTTACTTTTCAAATTACAGTGGGCTAGATGAGATGCTTTAATATGTCTTTTGTCCCTGTTAGCCTAAATTTTGACATCCCATCTTGAATAGGAATTCCTCTTTTGAGGGAGGTTTATTGGTTGTGCTTATGGTGTGTGTTACTGTCATGGAGTTTAGGTTTCAGTTTTATGCAAAGAACCTGAAAGTCCTGGAGCCTTTAGATTTAGATATTTGTTTTGAATTGAAACTGTATTTGATGCCATAGCAACGTACTGGTGTCGGAAATCAAAATTATGTTATAATTACAGAATCAAGCAGTTTTGCTGGATATGAGCTGAAGCCTTTCAGTAATTATTTTGTATGTAATTATGAATTTTATAATAATGCACAAGATTGGTAAAGAGAACTGGCTTTTGAATACAAAGATGAAGAGCATAAGGAAAAGGCACCATTACCAAAGCAAATGTGTGAAGCTGCTGTACCGTACTGGCAAGCTGAAATAGCATTTTTTGTTCATATCTTGAATAGCAAAAGTCTTAATCTTGCCAATCAAATAATACTCTAATTATGCAATGGTTATGTTGCAGTACTTTTTTTCATCATGCTTCCACCTTTGAAATGGTGTCTCCAAATTGATTTAGGGCAAATGCTGCCTAAAGTTTCAAAAGATGGATTAAAGCTTTCGAAAGATGCACAGAATGAAAGACCGCAGAGTCTACATGAAATACTGGAAAGGGCACAGGCCATTGATAGTTAATGCCAATTCTAGGGACAAAAATCTTCTTTTTTAAAAAGGTAAATGGCAAACTAGTTAGCAGGTCAGAAGGGGAATGTTGGGAACAGGGGAAGGAGTCCCCTGAAGCTGCATCCCCTGCGGAGAGTAGTGGCCAGGTCCTTTTGGGCCTTGCTGTGTGAAGGTCCCACTCTGCTCACAGGTTGCTTACTGGAAAGCCTGAGGAAGTGCAGGCTGTGCTCCCTGTCCGTGCGAGTTCCAGTTGTTTCCTTTGTGTGGTTTTAACGAGTAAATGATTTGTTACCTGGCTGTGTTACTGAGTGCCTCTGAATGTACACACTCACGTTAGCCAGCGCTCTAACAGGTTCTGCAACTGCCTTGAAAAATTCCAGCCCGCCTCAGTCACACACAGACAAGCAGTTCACCTGCTGACTTGTTCTGGTTTGGGTCGCAGTGCCCAATCGCGCTGCCAGCTCGTGTCACACTGAGGTAGAAGTGTGATACAGGCATGGATGAGGCAAATCTGGAGTTAAGGGCAAGCTTTCTAGAAGAGAGATTTGCCTGCAGCAATGCTGTCTGCAGGGGTGTTTTTATATCTTTTTGACTGAGATACCTTACTTCGTCTGTGCCCTGTTTCATAGTCTTAGGGAGTTCTAATTCTTGGCATATTCTTTTTTGAAAATAGTTGAAATCAAGAACTGCAGTACTGACTTATAAGACACTGCTATTTTCCACTTGTTCTTTCCTAAGCTGGTAGATTTTGCTCTGCAGATATTGCCATGTAAGAGTAGGATGGGCAATTTGTATTCTTGAAAGCTACGTTGTAAGGTTAATAATGAGATCACTTTGAATGTTTATCCTGATGTTAATCAACTCAGCTTCAGTATGCAAATATTAGTTTACTCTTTGCAGCTTATGATGGTAAATAATGCTGTGGTTTTTTTAATGCATTTCCTATGGACAGTATGCATTTCAAACTATATAAAAGTGTACGTTTCTTATTTTGTGCTTTTCTATTTCCCCGGTAGTCATTGAGTGCTTTTTTTGGAGTGCATTATGTGGTGTGATTAGTACCTGATGTATGGATCAGCCTTTGTTGTTCCCTTTTCATGAAGGGAATTGCTTCATAGTGGCATGTTTACTTGGTATCGTGAAGGTTTGTAATAGGTACTCTGTAGTTGCATTGGAGAAGGAAAGATCAAAGGAATTTAATGGGTCTGTGTTGTGAAAGATAAGGCACTACCACAAACCTTTGTTCTGTAGTTGTGGATCAGCAAGCAGACAAAAAAATTGAGTCCGTATTTTACATGTGGATATATAAATTTATATATATAAATAAACATATAAATAATATCATAAGGCATAGCATGCATATTTGTAATATTTAAAATTGGTTTTGTACATGCTTGTTTCATTATGGTAGAATACCGAGTAGCCCTCCTCTTGGAGTTGAGGCTGAGCTTTTCTTTGAGGACGGGTGTTAGCAGAGCTCAGAATGGAGGGTTATAAATTCACACCATGTTTGTCCATGTTCTTGCTGCTGATGACAAAGATAGGGAAGTTGCTTCCAAATGAAGACTGAGCATATTTGTCTTCTGAATAATTTCCATATAGATGCATAGGCTAACACAGACCTTCAGCTTCTAAATAGGTTAGAAACTTTTAAAATATTTTTCTCTTTCTAAGAAGTGTCCATTAAGGCAGTCTTGATTGTAAACTTTTCCAGGGTCTTTGCTTTCAAATCTTTTGGCTGCTTGTGCCTGGGATGCAGAAGGTGTTTCTTTCAGCGCTGTGCAAGTACAGCTGCTTTGNATGCATATTTGTAATATTTAAAATTGGTTTTGTACATGCTTGTTTCATTATGGTAGAATACCGAGTAGCCCTCCTCTTGGAGTTGAGGCTGAGCTTTTCTTTGAGGACGGGTGTTAGCAGAGCTCAGAATGGAGGGTTATAAATTCACACTGTGTTTGTCCATGTTCTTGCTTTTGGCTGCTCGTGCCTGGGATGCGGAAGGTGTTTCTTTCAGCTCTGTGCAAGTACTGCTGCTTTGGCAGTCTTGTTCTTGGTGTTGCAGAGGGTATAGAACAGAAGGGAGAGCTGGGAGTGAGACGCTCAGGAAAATAGCTGGGCAGCTCCTCTAAAACTTCCCGACCTGCCTTCCAGAAGAGTCTGCAATGAAATGACCCTCCTGAAAGGTAGTTCAGGTAATTGCTGTAGTTGCTGTACCTGTAATCTTATAGTTGCATAAAACAGGAAGGCAAAAATGTGTTGGAAGTGCGTGGATGCGTCGCTGCCCTACTTGCCAATGGCTCCTGCACAGCTGTCAAACCTACATTCTCTCCTTCCCTACGCTCCCATTGACCCTCACTATTACGTCTAGGTGGCATTAAGGGAGAGATCTTCTGCTTTGAGTGGCCCTAATTGTGCTCTGCAGGAAAGTTGCTGAATTTGACAGGTTAAATTGTCTTTTCTATGGAAGTACATACAAACTACTCACAAGAAAAATTGCATGCTTGGCACCACAAGTGATGCAAGTGTTTCACAGGAAAAGTATCTGGCTCTGGCTGAGCAAAACTTGCAAAAACAATGTTTAGCCCGTGATCTGACATCTTAAATGTTTGTGTTGCCCTGTTATTCCTTGAAGAGTTCTTACTGTTGAATGTGTGTTTTGACCTGGGCATGTGGATTGAATTAGAACAGGGGGTTCCACCTTATGGATATGCTAATCCTACCTTCTCCTGTGTATGATTTGTTTAAGCAGTGGTGAAACTCTCTGCATGATCATCAGTATATGATTCACTCCCTTCCGGTTGTTGAATTTTTATAAATTTACTGTTAAGTTGTCTCTCTTCCCGTCTCTCTTCCCGTCTCTCTTCCCGTCTCTCTTCCCGTCTCTCTTCCCGTCTCTCTTCCCGTCTCTCTTCCCGTCTCTCTTCCCGTCTCTCTTCCCGTCTTTTTTTTTTTTTGGTTTGTTTTAATATCTTTTGTTATAATTGTTTTGACGT